>CM076414.1:7759988-7834257 GCA_038363315.1 Mugilogobius chulae
ACAAAGTTTTGATTTGAAGAAAAAGTTCATACAGTCTCATATATACAGTATATATATAGGTAGATAGGCTATTAAAAATAAAATGTATTAACGCGCCGGCGAAAACACGCGAGCGTACGTCGTTGCCATAGGAACGAGTCGGGTGGACTATTTAAACGTCGCGCGAGGACAGAACTCTTCCCTTTCTCGCATTGACCGTGAGCGATCTGCAGAAAAACTGGTGCGTGAGTTTCAGCGACATAAACTTCACCTTTAAACAGCGCGAGGAGCCCTGTAGTGTCAGATTACAATCATTATTGGTCAAATAAACTAAACACATGTTTACATTATGTCTGTCAGGTTTGAAACTCAAACAACTCGACATGGACAATTTACTGAACATGGACTTCGAGGACTTCCAGGCCTGGCTGGATGCCGGAGGTAACTTTTCAAACTTTGACTAGCTTAGATCAAAGTGCTGGAAATAGCAACACACTGAAAGTTCACTTTTTCATAAGAGATAAATATCTACTTTGGTGGTTTAGCGTTACATTGGTTTGTTTGACTTAAGCTAAGCTAAGCTAAGCTAACGTTAACTGGTCACAGTGGTAGAAACTGCACGCGACACTTTGTTAAAAATACTGGTGGAAACCGGACAAAACTGGTATAAATATACAGTTTGGGGTGTAAGCTAATCATTTATGTAGAAATATCTGGAAAATCATGTGTAGTGTTTTTACTGGCCGTCGAAGTTAAAAGCTGCATTTAGTGTAAAACATGGCGCTGTTCCAAATGGCAATGTTTTTATTTAAATCTCTGTGGATTTGTGAAAGACTGACACAGTTTATGGTCTATGATGGCCTGAACTGAGTCAAGATAACGCCACATAAAGCACAAAGCTGAGTCTATGGACGCACCAAAGTCTGACTTAGGCCTTATGTTGAACCAGAGCACTTGACAGCGTTGATCTGGACTTATCCCTGTCCTTCTTATCAAATCTGAAGTGAGAGAAAAGAGAAGCCTCTGAACATGGTTTACTAAAGAAAATAATGTGATAAGGGCAGAATAATAGCTGTCCTGTGTAATTAACTGTATATTTATAGACCACTGTAACAATCTGTAAAAACCCAAATGTCATAAATAGTCAGCATTTAATCCAAAGTCTTTATAATGTGCTGCATTATGTCACAAAGTACAAATAATGAGTCTGTTCCAACTGTTAAACTTATAATGAGGCTCACACTTCTTGGCTTGTACTATTCTATGGTAAACCAGTCACATTTAACATGTGTGTTCAGTGAAAATGCACTTTGCACACATTCTACAGTATCATTGTAGAAATGAGCAGTTGTTCATGTTTTTTCTTCTTCACACTGGGCTGTAATGATCAGAACATTTCTTTCACATTGTGTTTGGAGCTTCTTGACTGACGTGTGTTTTGTCTTAGGTGACTACATCCGCCCTGCTGCTGTGGCTCCTGTGGTACATCCTGATGGTGCTGGTGGAGACGCAGGTAAGTGGTGCTAGAGTCAAGAATATTCCTCTCATTTACTACTTTGACTAAACAACAGAGCAACTCAGAATGTGACTTGTAAAGTCTGTTTAAAGCAGGATTGTCCAAAGCATGTGCTTTGTACAGTCATGGAAAACACTGAAAAGTCCAAAAAGTTCAAATCTGTCTGAACCCTGAAACTATGACACCAGTTGGAGTTTTCATTGTAAGATTGTGCTAATAAAATGTACCTAAGTAATCCTGCTCCAAGCCTTCTAAAAGGTGTGGTGGTTCCTCCAAAGTTCTGAAGAAGTGACTTTACTCATGTGGTTTGTGCTCCTCTGCTTCAGAAATGTTTGAAAGGAACACTTGTGTGTCTGTCATTTATTAATGACAGCTATATTATTGTGTGTTTATGCAAATAAATAAGTCCCTTATCGCCTCTACCAATCCACAAAGAAGTGGATTTAAATAGTTTTAAACATACAACAAACTAAACGCATAATTGAAATACAAACTGGGCAGAACAGTTTCTTATGAATGGAAAACCATGAATGATTGAAATATTCATAACTCATTTAGTATAAAGAGTCAGTTTATAGTGAAAACATAAAAAGTGAAAGACACACACGTCCAAACTGTGTGTGGGACACAGAGTGAAAATCCAAAAGAAGCAGAAAAGCCTCCAGAGTCATTCATTTGTTTGGACATTTGAGCTCTTCATCAGACACTAGGACACTGGAAAACCGGACATAGGCTCCGAGCTTTTAGGACTCTGGAATTATACAGCTATGGAAATGAGATTTGGGATGAAATGAACTCCAGGAAGGATCATGTTCTTCCTCAAACACGATTCAGTCAAAGAAGAATCACTAGATTTATTGATGAACTAAATAATGGTTTGTCATTAGCCACAGAGAAGAAAAGTGCTGTGAAAATGTGTTGAACACAAATGAAACAATCCCTCAGACAAACCAGTTGCATCTACAGTAGTAAATATAAAAAATATGATCCTGGTCTAAAACTCCGAGTCGAGCTTTAAAACTGCTCAACACACGACTCCTTGTTGTTAAATATTTACATGTTGATCCATGTTTGTTTTCATCTATAGGTGACCATTTTGTGGCCCCTGTTGCTCCTCCCCCTGTGGCTCCTGCAGTTCCTGTGGCTCCTCCTCCTGTGGCTCCTGCAGTTCCTGTGGTCCCTCCCCATGTGGCCCCTGTGGCTCCTGTGGTCCCTCCCCATGTGGCCCCTGTGGCTCCTCTGGAACATCCTGGTGGTGGTGGTGGGGACGCAGGTAAGTGGTGCTAATAAAACTGCTAATGTAGCCCAGTTTACACCATCGCAGTAGCAGTGCATAACAGCAGCATGTCATACACGCTGGAATCACTCATAATAGAATCAAATCTGATCTTCCTCCAACAATTTACAGCAGCAGTGTGAGACTCGTCTGACGTCTGTAAATACGCTACGCGTCGCTCAAATTAGGACGGAGTTTTAATTTATCAGCGTCAGCGGCGTTTTAGCAGGAAAAACACAGGAAGTGGCCACACAGAGACAAAGTAAAGTTACGACGTCCTTTCAAAAAATGTCAACTAAAGAGATTACAGCCACTAAAACAACGTGTATCGTGTCCAGAAGCTTCGGAAATGACTGATTAAAAGATTAGAACAAGTTTGTTCACAACAAACTCATAAAACACATCACAAACTTTCTGACTTCAAAGCCCAACTTCTAAATGACTTCTTTATGAGACTCTTTTCTCCATGAATAAGAGTCGGACTGTTATAAACCACATCATTTTACAGCTTAGCATGAAACAAACATGTCTGTGGAATCAACACGGTTCCTCCTCCTTGTATGAGCTGTTTTATTCCTATCTGTGTCTGTTTTCCTCCTCCGGACTGCTCTTCTTGGCGCTGTACGTGATTGACTAAATCCTACAATATGAATTGTGGAGCAGGGTGAAAAATCAGAGAAAAATGAAGGCTCTTAGTACGACGAGAAGCAGACAAAACATGATGTAAAGTATGCAAATGCAGCAGCTGTTTGAAAAACATGGCACCTCTGATTGACAGTTTTAAGCTCCTCCTCACCTGACCGATCTATAATATGTGAGCAGTTTTAGGTAGAAAGAACCAGTTCTTCATTGGGCTGTGGTCGTTTGTTTTATAACAATATAGATTTGATTTAGCAATTCTATTTTCAAATCTTTAAAAACTTCCTTAGTAAAAAACCCAAGCAAACAGCTGAATGTCGTTCAATTTCTCATTTTCATGTTTTGCAGCACCATTATTCCAACATTTAAGTAAAGCATTATTAGTTTTGATTAGTTAAAGGAGACCTATTGTGTTTTTTATATTTAGTAAGAAACTAGAACATATGCAGATCAAGAATTTACCTTTTGTTGATTGTAAAACACAAAGTTGATCTAAAATAACTTAAAAATAGAACAGCTCTACTGACTTCCTGTTCAAAACTGCAGAACTGATAAGCCCCGCCTCTTCGCTTTAAAATGGAACTGTAAAAAGCAACAGATTTTTAAAAACAATTTTTTATTGTTGGAAAGTGGCCATGGGACAGTATTGAACCACACATGCTTCACTTTGAGTATTAATCTTTTGAATTATAACAAGTAAATACAGACAAGTGGGAGGGGATAGGTGGTAGGTGAGAACGGGATTTCTGAGCACTTGAGCTCCAGCTGAAGAACAATACAAGATTACTCAAACATGCATGAATCAATTCAAATATAACTTGAGTAAACTAATGATGAAGGAAGGCCGTTATAACAAGGTTAAGAACTTAGAAAAGTGAATTTGACAGAATAGGTCTCCTTTAAGAAGCAGCTGGTCTGTCCTGTTCTAGTCTCCAAGAAGACACAACTATTCTACAGAGAACAATCAAACCTTCATCTTGACTGACGTGTGTTTTGTCTTAGATGACTACATCCGCCCTGCTGCTGTGGCTCCTTTGGAACATCCTGGAGGTGGTGGTGGAGACGCAGCTGTTTATTTAGGTAAGTGGTGCAAAGAAAACTGTTCATGTATCATCAGGGCCAAGAATAATCCTCTTATTTATACTTTTACTGAGCAGTAGAGCCATTTACTGTTAGTAACAAACAACCTGCCCCAAGCCCCAGTCCTAGACTCATTTGAGTAACTTGAAGCCTAAACTTACCTGTTAAAGCCAAAGAACATGTGGTTTCAACCAAAATGTGTTTTTTTTTTTACACTTTAGCTTTTCGTAAAAAAAAAAAAGCTGTGAAAATGTGCTTATTGTACGTTTTTGACATTTCGTTGGATATTTTTACGTTTTCTCCAGAGACTGTGTTGGATTTATTGATGAACTAAATAATTGTTGCAGGATCCTGGTCTAAGACTTTGGATCGACTCCTTGTTGTTAAATACTTAACATATTGATCCATGTTTGTTCTGTCCTATAGAAGACCACGCCTACGCTGCTGCTCTGGTCCCTGTGGCTCCTGCGCCTGCCGCTCCTGTGGTTCCTGTGGTCCCTGGTCCTATGGTTCCTTTGGCTCCTATGGTCCGCATGGTTCCCATGGCCCCTATGGCTCCTATGGTTCCTATGGTCCACATGGTTCCCTTGGCCCCTATGGCCCTTGTGGCTCATATGGCTGGTGTGGCTCCTGCAGCTCCTGTGACCCCCTCCCCTCCCTCCTCTCCTCCCCCTCCCTCCTCCTTCCCCTCCCCATCTCCTCCCTCCATTCCCTTCCCCTCCCTCCCTCCTTCCCCTCCCCATCTCCTCCCTCCTTCCCTCCCCTCCCTCCCTCCTTCCCCTCCCCTCCCTCCTTCCCTCCCCTCCCATCCTCCTTCCCCTCCCATCTCCCCTCCTCCCCTCCCCTCCCTCCTTCCCCTCCCCATCTCCTCCCTCCTCTCCCATCCCCTCCCCTCCCTCCTTCCCCTCCCCATCTCCTCCCTCTTCTCCCTTCCTCATCTCCTCCCTCCTCCCCTCCCTTCCTCTCCCCTATTTCCTCTCCCTTCCCCTCCCCTCCCTCCCTCTCTCCTCCCTCCCCCTCCCCTCCCTCCTCCCCTCCCACTTCTCCCTCCTTCCCTCCCTCCTCCTCCTCCCCCCTCCTCCTCCTCCCCCTCCCCTTCCTCTAGTGCAGCCCGTAAACGTTGCAGGGATGAAAGTGATGATGATGATGATGATGATGATGATGATACAGATACACAAGTCAGCTTCAAGAGGAAGCGCTGGTCTTGAACAGTTTGTTGGTGTGTGCGTGTCTGTGTGTGTGTGTGTGAGGTGGCCTTGATTTGGTCCTAATAATAATAATAATACATTTTATTTATATAGCGCTTTTCTCAAAGACGCTTTACACACAAAGGCAGTTAAACAAAGGTACAATACATAAAAACAGTTAATTACAACATTAATCAATCATTAAAAACAGATTTAAACAGATGGGTCTTGACATTTTTCCTAAACGTGGTGAGGTCGGTGCAGTCTCTGTCCAGAGGGTGGGGCAGTGATGGAAAAGGCTCTGTTGCCCCAGGTTTGGAGCTTGGACCACGGTACAGCCTCAGGAACATCTCCATAATGTCTGATGGACTGCGGTCTTGTTCATGTGTCGGTCTTGACTTTTAAAAGTCTCGGTCTCCATACTCAGTGGTCTTGGTCTTGGTCTTGGTCTTGTCCACATTCAGTGGTCTTGGTCTTGTCTTGTGTCTTGTCTCCACATCAGTGGTCTTGGTCTTAGTCTTGTGTCTTGTCTCCACATTCAGTGGTCTTGGTCTTGTGTCCTTGGGTCTTGGTTGTCGTGTCTCCACACTCAGTGGTCTTGGTCTTAGTCTTGTGTCTTGTCTCCACATTCAGTGGTCTTGGTCTTGGTCTTGTGTCTTATCAGGTCTTGTCTTGTCTTGTCTCCACATTCAGTGGTCTTGGTCTTGTGTCTCGGTCTCGACACTCAGAGGTCTGGTCTTGGTCTTGTGTCTTGTCTCCACACTCAGAGGATTTGGTCTTGTGTCTTGTCTCCACACTCAGTGGTCTTGGTCTTGTCTCGTCTCGACAATCGTGGTTTTGGTCTTGTTGTTTTTTTTGGTTTGTCTCGGTCTCGACATCGGGTGGTCCTCCACGTGGTTTTGGTCTTGTCTCGGTCTCGACAATCGGTGGTTTTGGTCTTGTTTTTTTTTTTTTCTCGGTCTCGACAATCGGTGGTTTTGGTCTTGTCTCGGTCTCGACAATCGTGGTTTTGGTCTTGTCTCGGTCTCGACAATCGGTGGTTTTTTGTTGTCGCTCGTGTTTGTCTTGTCTCGGTCTCGACAATCGGTGGTTTTGGTCTTGTCTCGGTGTCAGGACATTGTGGACTCAGAAGGTCACACCTTTGGGGTTTGGCCGTTTTTGAATTTTTTTGTAAAATAAATAAACCAAAAATATATATATATTAAAAAACGTGTTGTTTTGAAATGTTTTCCAACCTTTCTGACGTTGGCCTTAAGTCTCTGCTCAGACCAGCCGGCTCTGTGGAAGAAGGACACACATGGGATTGGTTTGGAGCCACTCTTGGTGCTTCAAGGTAAGAATTCTTGTCATTTCTTTTGTAAAAACTTTGATTCTTAAACTTTGTGTCTCTGCAGATCATTGGGACGGATGAAGACGACTCTCACCCACCAGTATATATCTGACTTTTACTGTTCACATTCTAATGGGACATAGATTTGGACAGGAAAAGCTTGTACAATAAGAGAAGAGAACATGGAAACTCTGCTTTCAACAAAGATTTCAGAAGTTTATACTTCTTCAAAAGTCTTACAGTAAATATTCTGACCACTTCAGTCATTCAGTTTAGTCACAAATAGTGTTATGTTTGGAAACACATCTTTTCTTTTTGCCTTGTAGTTCTCTAGTAAACTTGGTAACGACACAAACCTGATTGTTCCAAGATGAGCACAGCCTTGTTCTCCAGCTCCAGTTTAGTTTGTGTCCCAAAACTCTTCTGACTGCTGTCGCCTCCACCAAGAAACAACCTGGAAACAACACCGGACAAACAACTACAAGCTGTGAGTTGAACATGACTTTGCTGCTGAAAGAATAGAGATCTTAAAGTACAGTATATGATGTCATTTCAGTTTTCCAAAACTCTGTCACCAAAAAGCCAGACCCAAAGGAAAGCAACACTGGCTGGCTCACTGATCATGGAGGTGCAGTCTTTTTAATATTAGTAATACCACAGAAACACACTCATACACACATGTTTTTCAGGGTTTTTAACACTTTGATTTTTTGCCTGTGTACAGCTATTTGCCTAATCGAGCACAGAAACACTATGAAACATTCTGTACAAACTCTGTTAAATTTAAAAATACAAAACACCCTAACCCTCACTGGGATAGGCTCCAGTCACCCGCGACCCCTAACGGGATTAAGCGGTAGAAATGAATGAATGAAAAACATATATAGGTTTTATAACGTGTTCTAGTTCTGACGAGTGGAAATAAAAACAGTCCGGTTCAGATTTGTGTTCAGACTGATGCTGCGATGTAGTTCAGTCTCCAACAAAGCTTTTCAAAGATCTTTCATCAGTCGGCCTCATTTAGTCTCAGAACTTTCCAACCTTGCCTTAGAAACTAATGTGAAGCTGCACAAGTTACAACCGACTTCAAAAGTGCAGCCTGTTCCTATTTCAAGGCAAAAACATTCAAATCTAAAGTCAGATTTGACATGTAGCTCATTGTAAACCACAGATTTAATCAGAAGATTCTTTTCTAAAATGATGATTACATGTGTCATAGCAGAAAATGTTCTTTTTGTCTTTATACAAACTCTGACCCTGATTGACATTGTTTATATCTACAGAATTGTATCTGTTTTTAGTTCAGACTAAACAAGTTAAAGGTGAACTGTGTAACTCGCTCGTCTCCATGGTGATGTTAATGCTTTGCCTAGAATGTTCCGTAGGACAGCATTAAACATGTATCTAAAATGGAAACTCACAATTCACCTTGAAAAACATGCAACAGTAAGAGACAGATCTGACTTTTAACTTAGCAATATCTATTGACTCCAGAGAACAGTCCAAAAGTCTTCCACAGTGCACCTTTATTAAATAAATGAATAGTGCTTCTGACATGTCCATGAGTGTGTCTTTGGTTTCTTAGACGTGGCCAACAAGAGGCTGAACTTCGAGGCTTAAGAAGGTGGACTCCATGGCCAAGGGAACCGTGGACGACTACGCGTCTTCGACCAGGAGGGCAACGGCACCGTCTGTCCACCCTGGGTAAGTGTGAGAGGAGGAGGCACCTCAGGGGGGTAAGGGTCCTCAGAGATTGAGGCCCTTATGCAGGGTAAGGAGGACGACAACGGCAGTGTGCACTTTGAGGGGAAGGAGCAGCTGCACTTACAACCTCATGCAAACATAACTGGAGCTTATTTCTTTGATTAGAAACTGGAAGTATGTATTGAACTCTTTGGAACTTCTTTCCTAACGTCACATATTGACTCACAGGGACCTCGGTACAAGTCCAAGAAAACATCTGACTTTTTTTTTTTACAAAGTTTGGCTTTCAGAAATGAAAACTAAATGTGCTAATCATGAGGGAAAAGTTTGCTTTTAAGAGAAAATTCTAAGTGTATATACTGTATTATTTTGTTAGTATTGTGTTAAGAGTTAAGTTAAGGTCAGAGCTTTTGAATCTATCATTCATTTTTTATATAAATAAATAATACATTTTTATTTTTACTGAATGATTTTTTTTAATAGGTCATTTTAGGCTGGTGCATTTGCCTGATTTTTTTTTTGGCCATGTTACAAAAAGTATTTATTTTGTAAATGAAAGATTAGATACTTCTACATTAAACATGTGCATGTTGCTAAAATATAATTTAATCTTTTTTTCTTTTCAAATGTAAATATTGAGGTTGTTTTTGCTCTGTATTTGAGTGTATGTTTTGGATGGTAAATAGTAATGCAGAAAACCAGTTACTCTGCAGTGAACCCAACCTGATCCTCTTCCTTCTCTTCCTCTGCAGCTTTCGTTAAGCACATCCTTTCTGTGGCTCCCAGACGTTTGGGAGCGTTGGTTATTACTTGAATAATACAATTTCTTCTGATATACAACCACAAAACACATTCATTTTGATGTAAATAACCACAGACATGAAACAAAGACAAAAAACAAAAAATGTATTATTCTTTCAAAAATAGTTCTAAACATTAGGGCTGTAGTTCTTTAGTCGATTAATTGGTCGATGGAGTCTTGGTCGACCAAAATGTTATTAGTCGACTCATTCTTTTATTTAGAGTATAAGGAATTTGTATTCAACAGCAATAGAATCATTGGTCTGAACTGACTTTTTTATATAAACAGTGTTTCCTATTCATTTTCTGCATAAACTATAGTTTTTGCATGAACTACAAAATATTATTAGTCTTTTTATTTGTTCAAATATTGATTTATTGTTATTTTATATTTATTTAGTTATGGGTTAAAAAGTAGAAAGCATTTTATGTGCCATAACTTAAAATAAACCTACCTTTTCTGCTCAGTTGTTGCCTTTGAAGCACACTAACAAAATTGTGTGTGCTTCAAAGGCACACACAACGACAGTTACTTACTTTCATTATCTATATTAATATAATTACATTTCTCTCGACCGTCATTAATGCAGTAACTCATGTACCTGCGGAAGGAGGCAGCATACTCTTCTTTGTGCTTGAGCCTGCCGGAAAACATTAGAAGAAGAACAGACTTCCGGTTTCCTCCTGGAGCCGCACGTGAGTTTGGTCCAAACATGAAAAACACAGCGTTAATGGCCTTAGAAAACAGAAGAACAAAACTAATTTATTTCTAAGCATACAATAAAAAAGTACTTCTCTCCAACATGGCGCTGTACGTGAAAGCCGCAGAGATCCTGGAGAAAGCGGAGAAGAAACAAGGCGCCCTGAAGACTCTGGTGTACGACAGTAAGTTCGGCAACGTCAAGCAGCTTTTCGCGCTGGTGTTCGAGACGCACAAGTTCTCCGCGGTCCTGGAGGAGATCATCGCCTCCACCAAGCTCGTGAAGCTGACCAAACTGCGGCTCCCTCTGGCCAAGGTGCTGGTGTACGACCTGCTGATAGGACACGGGCTCAAGTGCGGCGGAGCGTGGAAGGCCGTCCTGCTCAAGAACCGAGCCCGTCTCCAGGCCGCTCTGGCCCGGATCAAAGTGCGCCAAGGAGTGAGTGACAACCAGGACCTGATCTCTGACAGCGCCAAGCAGCAGGACCAACAGAATCTGCCCAGGTAAGATCTAATGTAGGACAAGGAGCTTCTACCCACGTAGGATGTCATTTAGGGCTACCAACCTCTGCTCAGGTCATCTCCAGGACCACCAACCTCTGTCCATTTGAGTGTAGATTATGGGCAACAAAGCTGAAAAGACTAAATTGATTGTTGTAACATAATTATGGATTCATGGCTTACTCATCTCTTTCAGGCATAATTTATCACAATAATCTTATAGACTCGTCTATGCTGTTAAGTGTAATTTATGTAATGATATTTTTCAAGAATGGTTTTCTATCTAGCACATATTCCTTCCTTTATGTTGACGACGAGGAGCAACATCGTCAAACCTCAAAACAACTGGGATGTCATGTACAAAAGTTGGACAGATCAGGGATTTTGGGGACATCTTTACTGGGACATCCTACACAAGGCTCAGAAACTGGATCTTCCGGGCAGATAGAGACGATTTAAAGGAGATTAACTCCATTATATCGGTTCAGCTAATAAGCTTGTTGTCCCTATAGACCTTAAAGATAATTTTACATATTTATGTATGTGATATTTACATCTATTCCACACATAATGTTTGACATTTTAGTCTTGTAATGTTGTTATTACATAATAGACAGTTACCTAACACAAATTATTAAACTCATTTTGTATTAATAATTAGATTGGACGATGTATTTCACTAGATGCAATCAAGACCATTGTGTTATGACCAATTAGATTTTTCTAAACATTTTGCAAATGGTTAGTCTTTTTTTTTTTTTAGGGTTAAAATTAACTTTTTTTGTTTACATACATAAACTAACAAGCTCATTTAATTGTGCTTCTCTAAAGGAAAGTAAAAATAATGTCAATTCTCCAGTGTGATCAGTTAAAAACTGCTTTACTTCCTGCTTTTTCAACATATTTTTAAGCTTTTCTTCACAAGCTTGTTCTTGATTCATGTAAAGCTATAATTTTTAACTAAACAGGTTTTAATCTTGCAAGTGAGAATCACTTTAGAAAATTTTAACTGTTATAATAGAACATTATAAACCTCCTAAACATACTTAAATTGAACTTGGAGAATAAAAAGTAATTTTTGGCTCTACCCTATTATCGGACAGCATTGACTATTTGTAGCTACTTAAAGTGAAATGATCAAAATCAGCCTTACATGTTTGCTTAGTGTAGAGTATGTATTGTATGTCCCCACTTTTAAAAGTGATTCTGAAATAAAAATCCCATTTTAATTCCTTTTTCTCCACAGATATTTGCGCGTCAACACTCTGAAGACCAGTGTGGAGGACACAGTGGACTATCTGAAGAGAGAAGGCTTCACTTACCGCGGCCAGGCCAGAACTGTGGACGATCTCACTCTCAAAGGCAAAACCTTCGCACAAGACATGGACATACCTGAGATTTTAATTTTCTCCCCCAAAACAGACTTCCACGACCACTTCTTGTACAAAGCGGGACACGTAATCCTCCAGGACAAAGCCAGCTGTCTGCCGGCCCACGTCCTGGACCCTCCTGCAGGCAGCGTGGTTCTGGACGCCTGCGCCGCTCCGGGAAACAAGACCAGCCATCTCGCCGCGCTCATGAAGAACCGCGGCAGGCTGCTGGCCCTGGATCTGGACGCTAAGAGTGTGCACCATGTCCACGCTGCTGCTGAGGGCCGGGGTCACCTGTCACCAGCTCAAGCACCAGGACTTTCTGAAGGTGGATCCACACAGTCCTGAATACAGAGAGGTGGAGTACATCCTGCTGGACCCCTCCTGCAGCGGCTCAGGTAAACAGCACGGAGGGAGTTTTGTTCAAATGTGTGAATGCAGAGATGAAGATTACAACACTACAAAATATGTCAGCGCATGAGAGGATCTTTATCTCAGTTAATCAGGGCAGTACCAGGCTTTGATGTCTATTATTTACTCTGAAACTTTTTAGAAATAACCGGATGTGTTTATAAGCTGGTAAATAGAACTGAATGTAACTGCAATTTTTATTTTGTATCTACAACCAATCCCGGAAAAGTCCACATTCAGTCCTCCTTCGCCCCGCCCACCTCTTGCTGAAGGCTGGAGAAAGCTCAGATGTCCATATTGGGCAACTGTCGACTTTTCACAAAGCCGTAAATTTGCCCAAAGGACCTGATCTAACCCCAGCCCTATCCTAACCTTACATTTCATTTTCTTTGGGTGTAAATATTGAAAATTATAGACATTAGCGAGCATAGCCACGTGCGAGAAGTGACCATAAATGGGCTTCTGGTGTGGACGAAGAGGTGACTCCAGTCTGTCTCAAGAGGTCTGCGAGAGGGAGGTGAGCGATACATGTCTGCAGCGGAACTGAAAAAGCTGGATCCCTACTTTTAAGTAGAGCTGGGCGATATGGCAAAAAATTAACATCACGATTTTCTTGGAGCCAGAACACGTTTTGATTTTATCACGATTCTTGTAGACCGTTTATTTTCCTTTTGTCTTTGAGGTAAATACAATTCACTATTAATAGCTAAATCCAGCTGTCAAAAGCTGACCAGTGTTGCCAGATTTTCAGAGAGAAACAAGCAAACTCAGCCCTTCAATAAAAAGTAAAAAAAAAATTGATTTATTAGAACATTGTGTGTTGCTGCAAAACAAGCGTTTTGGATTTTGCCATATTTTTTAGACATGAAACATGCAAAACATGCATGTTTCAGTTATATAAATGGATATATTTTCATTAATCAAACCTGAAAAATTCATTCCTTTTACAAACTAAAAGCCCAGTCCAAAAGAGACTTCAAAAAATGTTTTATATTTGGCAAGAGTAATATACTTAGGAAAAGATGGCCTATTTGAACAGACAGATGCATCAAATAGAGAAAAAGGCGATTTCATCCAAAAAGCAGATTGTTACAGAGATGAGCTCATGATTCAATTTTTATCAAAATATTGCCCAGCCCTTTACTTTTAAGTCTTAATATGTCACTATTCTCTGCAGAAAAACGTCCTCATATTCAAGTACATTGGCTTATTTTTGGCCCACTCTCCGTTAGAGCTGTGCGATATATCGAATTTTAGATAACATCATGAATGTTGTTTCTAAGATATGCAAAAATTGAATATCGAGAATATCATGCAGTATAAACAGGCTACAAAAGAACACATTTCTAATAAAAGTTAAATAAATTATGCTATCAACTTTCTAATATTGTAGATGCAACCAGTTTAGATTTCTATCAGAATTAGTACAATAAGTAATTCAGAGCACTTCACAAAACAGCAAAACTATGATATAATGAAAGATTTCTGCAATTTGGCAAATTTTTGTTTGATATTTATACAAACAAATTATTTGAAAATAAGTGAATATGTGCTTGGAATGAGGAGTCGTTTAGGTTTTGAGTTTTTTTGAGTGAGTTATTAGTTTGAACTAAAATCTTGTTTTACATGAAATAAGAAAAATACAAACTGACTTCAATTTATTAAAAAATACACAAAACCCGGTCAACCAGTCTAATACTAGAAATAAACCAGAACTAAGTCACAGCCTAACCACATACAGTGAGAATCTTTGTATTACAATTGAGTTTGATACTTTCTTAGCTCCAACTCTCTCTGAAGTAGACAGTTGACAGATGTAAAGAGCGTATGTCCCTGTGTGTGCTGCAGGTATGGTGTGTCTGAGAGACGACTCGGACACAGACCAGGCCCGGCTCTCCTCGCTGGCGGCGTTTCAGCTCAAATGTCTGAAGCACGCTCTGAGTTTCCCTTGTCTGAAGCGGCTGGTTTACTCCACCTGCTCCATCCACCGGCAGGAGAACGAGGACGTGGTGTCCAGCTGTCTGCAGGACAACACACACTTCAGGTAAGCACGCCGCACAGATCACTATGAATGCTAAAAAAAATGTCTAATTTTTAGTTTATTTTAAATCAATGTTTCCTCATTAAAGAAGAAAGTTGTTAGTTCTTTTGCATGTTTTACGCACAAATCCTTCATATTAAGTGGAAAAACACTCCACTTTGTCATTTAGTACTAATACACATTCATGGAGACCTATCTGTGTATTTAGAATTAAACTATACATAAGTAGATCAGTATTATAGCTCAACAGTGCAAGAATACAGTGGTTCTGGAAGTACAGATTTTCATTGTTAAGCTCCCATTCAATAAAGTTATGCATAACTAAAAAGTTGGGAATGTTTATTCAGGATTTCTGAAGAGTCTTAAAAAGAATAAAAAGTCTTTGTTCTTTTGTGATTATTCCATATATTTAGGAAGAAACTAAGGCATGAGCAGATCAATAACTCACATTGTGTTCATTGTAAAATACAAATGTGATCTATAACAGCTTAGAAAGAAAAGCAGGTTCATTGACTTCCTGTTTAAAACTGATAAGCTCCTCTTTTATTCTAAAATGTAACTTTAATAGACCACAAATTTAAAAAACACTATTTTTTGTTGTTAGAAAGTGTCTACATGATAATTTAGAACCTTGCACAATTTACTCAGAATTAAAATGTTTGCGTATTCACAAGTACAGTAAAGACAGGTGGGCCGGGTGTAGGTGGTAAGTGAAGACAGGGCTTTTCTGACCAGCATCCGCTGCATATGAAATACAAGATTACTCACGTGCATGAATCAATCCAAAAACATTGGGTAAGCTAATGATGAGACAACACTGGTATAATGTGTTTAAAAACTCAGAAAAGTGAATTTTACATAATAGGCTCACTTTAAATAGAAAAGTTTGAATTGAAGGCCTCAACAAGTCTTAAATTTGCAGTTATAGGTGTTAATAATGTCTGCACAGATCTTACATTTTTAATTTCAGATTTTCTGATCTATTTCACACTGCTGCATCTTTTCGTCTGGGAAAGTCTTAATAATCTCAGTAATTTACCACAATTAGTGTGTTTCTTCTCTGTCTCTGGATGAAGGAGACAGAGAACAACTTTTGTGCTTTCCACTACAAAATACATGATAAAAGCAGCAATTTGTGAAAAAATAAAGAGAACTGTCTGAATTGAAAAATACAGCATCTGGATCCAATGCAGCTCTCTGATTGGCTGAGCTTGGGTGGTTCTCTTCAGTTTCACTTAGGTGTTTGTAAATAGGTTTATAGGCCATAACTGCAACCAAAAATGAATCCATGTTGATATTAACCACGTGCCGAAGGATTTAACATTCAAAACCTAAATTGTGATTGCAGTGTGAAAATCACTTACCCCACCTTTAAGCAACAGGTCACCGTGGAGACTGGAGACACAGCTCAGAGTAGAGGAAATAAGCTACTGCCGATATTAACAAAGACAAGTTGAACATCTTAAAAGAAGACGGCCAGCTATGTGCCAACTCATGTCTATTACACAGTTGTTTTCTTTGACTGAAATTAAAACTGCATGTGTGTGGAAAAAGTCATACAAGGTCATGGAAAAGACAAGGAAAACCGTCAGTTAAAATATGTCCAAACGTGTCTCTCTCCAGGCTGGTCCCAGTGCTTCCTCATTGGCCGGAGCGTGGCCTGAAGCCCCTCCCACAGTGCCTCAGAGCCAGCCCCACATCCACACGCACACACGGCTTCTTTGTGGCTCTGCTGCAGAGACGCAGCGACACAGACCCAGTGGAAGTGACCACCACAGACAGGTAATCAGCCCCGGAATGAGCTCTTATCGTGGGAGAAAAGACGATGATAAATCTCATTAAAACTAAAACTAATTTGGGTGAAAACAAGTAATCTTAAATATAATCATGTTCACTTTGTTTTACTGAAAAATGTCACGCGTTTTAAAATGACAGATTGTTACAGTTTGACTCTTTTTGTGGACGTGCAGTGTTGGCGATGGAGACATTGTCAGTCCGTGTGCGGGACAGAAGCGAGCTGCTGAGTCGGAGTGTGAGGTTTCGGATTCGGAGGAGCAGTCTGAGCTCACTCCAGCTGATCCCACTGAACCGACCCAACACAGTGAACCAGCTCCTGCTCACAAGAAGAGGAGGAAGAGGAAGAAGAGGAAGAAAAACAAGACTCCAGGAGAATCAGGTCCAGACTCACACTGATACATGTTTGGACCTACAAGTACAGGTTAAATATATTAGTGAGTGTTTGTATTTATTACCACAGTGTTCACTAATAAAGTCATTTTCACTAAAAGTAGAAATGTCTGTCGTCACTTTGAGGTGAAGCTTGGTCACCAGAGGGCAGTGTTTGTCTGTGGTTAAGAGGAATTACTATCAGTTTTAGTAGTATTGACCCTTTGCACCCTTTGCATCTACCTCATTGGATCACGTGGTTGCGCCATGATGGAGGCAGAAATGTGTGTGCGCAGCATTACAGGAGCATAAAACTGACACATTCTCACTTTTTTTTTTTTTTGGTTAAAAAAAAAGCAATGGATGTTTCTAGTGCATGTTCAGTACATTTGTCTGTGGAAGTAGGACGTCTTTTAGACAAAGCACAAAGCAAAGGATTTGGAAAAGCAAATGAATGCAGCTGATCCAGACCCTCTTCCTCCTGCTGTGTTTGCTGGTTTAATCAAATGTACAAGTTTGCTCAGGGTCAAAGTGTTGTTTTAATTAAAATATCAATGAAGTTGATTTAAATGTCCGAGTTACTCGGATTGTAACTTGTTATATATTAACAAGTTACAATGGGATACTGGGTTACATTACTTAGTTACTGAAGAAAAGAACATATTACAGTAATTAGTTATTTTGCTCCCCACACCGTGTCAGAGTAGTTTTAGACACTTTGGGTACGTGACGTTTGGAGGTGAAGTGTCTTTTTTTTGTCCTGCAATGTGACTTATCGTTACGGATCGTTGAATCAGTTACATTTCAGATAGAAATCATTCAATGATTCTAAATCTGAAGAGCTAACTAAAGGATTTTTCTCTGATAAGACAGTTGTAATAAGCTATAAGCTCGTACCTGACCGTTTCGGCGGCAGAGGTGACGTCTGATGTGACGTGTCTCGACTTAAAGGATGTTCCGAGGCGTGGCTGGTTTGATAGATTTGTCAGACTGACCCCGTCTGCCCCCGCCTGGTGAAGGTCTCTGGAGAAGTGAGTCCCATGTGTGAGCTAAGATGAAAGCTCCTTCGTCTCTGTTGATGGTCCATGTGCTTCGTTTCCTGATCTCAATAACCTCTCACATCCATCTTTTGTATTTTTGTTCTTCTGTTCCAATTATTTTTGCGCCGTCCCAGTCCATGATGTGATTTTCTCTTTTGCAATGGATATTACCTTCTCTTTTTCTGATCTTGTTAGTCATCCTTTTGTTTCCTTTTTGCAATCTTTCCTGTGTTGAAAGTTCTCCCCATCTCCTCAATGTATGTATTAGTAATCAAAGTAGACGGAATATATTTACCAAGCATAAGAGGATCTGATGTAAGTTGGTGTAAGTGAAGCTGGTGTAAGTGAAGCTGTCAGTCTGCACCATGGAGCCTCCCCCACCACCAATCACTCATGTACACAGATTCATACAGAGACAGTGGGTAAAGAGTCTTGCCCAAGGACACAACAGTGCACTAGAGAGACAGTACAACCTGACAAGATGGCAGGTATGACCACGGCATTACTTTGAAATTCTAAAAGACATTAATGTCAACATCTTGATTGATTGTTTCTGACACAACTGAACATTTAAAAGAAACGTCTTGTAATAATACAGAGGTCATGGGAAACCTGGAAACGTCATGAAAAGTTCAAAACTAATTTGCAGGTCCTAGAAAAGTGTTGGAATTTTAATGGTTTTGGAAAATTAGAAAATATTTGGAGATTGCAGCGTCACCAGGGCTGAAGGTGCAAGCGTCAGTGGGTCTAGCCCCTGAATCCATAGCTGCTACGTATGACTAACTGGAGCCGCCACAGCTCAACTGTTTTAATAAATAAAACAATTTAGACATTTCAACACAAAATAATAGCACTTTTCTGGCTTTAGTTTTGACCCAGCTTAAAATAATTCTCAAATTAAGTGATTTTTTTGTTTTTGTATTGATACTTGCTTTAATGAACACAGTGCAGTAACTTTGTTTTAATTAAAAACATTGTTTTGTTTGTTCTGATGAGATGTTACATATGTTCCAAAACATATGTCATTTATATTGGCTTTGTCAGTTCATAGACATTTTATATTTCCTTTGTAATTGTTCCAAGATGCATTACTACTTGTTACACAAATAAATTTTATTTCATGTCGTAAATTATTTAAATTCTAAAATTTACTTGCAAATTGCAAATCTAATCACAGTCACAATTGTGATCAGAACAATGACAATTCAATATTTTACACATTGAGTGCAGCTCTTACATATGCATTCACATTTTTTTGCCCCGCCACTTTTCTTGGCAGTGGCCTTTCTGTTTAGCTCTGGTAAGGTAGCTAACATGTTTGCTTGTCTTTCTTGAGGGACAACCTAAGTTAGATACAATCACAGTTCAAATAAACCCAGTGACTGAATTCTGCAGACTCAAATAACTAAACAGGAAGTACATTACCAAGACAAGTGGGTGGGGCAGAAGAAGAGCAATAGGATAATTAAAGTTTATTATTATTATTAATATTAATATTATGTTTTTAATGAGCTGGTAAAAATAACACTGTTGATGGAATGTAAAAGTTCAACATTGTTTCAAATTTTATGGTTGTTTTGTTTAGTGGTTTTTTTTTTTTTTTTTTCGTTTTTTTTAGTTGAACTGTTGTTATTTCAGGGTGCAGATAGATGAGATAATGGACAATTCTTCAATGTTGGTCAGCACAATCAAGATGATATTGATTCAATGCTTCAATCAAATGGTCTGACGGAATAGAAATGTTGATTCAATGTCATTCAAAAGCAGGTCATTTTTGCTTGAGAGACTGTTAAACGCATTTTTTTGTGATATCGGAGAGCTCCATCACTTCGATAAAACACATAAATGGACTTTGGACATAAATAAAGAAGAATATTGATTGAGCAAATTAGAAACCAATTTAACGGCTAGAGAGATTATATTATAAGCCAGAGTTAGCATATTTCAGTGAACAAACAGCCAGGGTTTGACACAAAATTATCTGTTCAATAAATGTGCAAATTCACAGGGTTTGTGTCAAATGTGATCAATATATCACAACTTCTCAATACAGCAACATTAGAATGGAATGGAAATGTCACAAGGGTTTTCTAAGGCATCATTTAGACAAGTTTATAGCTTTAAACAAGTTAGCTGAAATGTTTTAAACACTAACATTTGAGCTAACTTGTTTAAAGCTATAAACTTGTCCAAATGAACCCAATAAATCTGACATAAAAACACACATGAATGTCTATTTAAAACATAAGAGTGGGGGCCCATCAACAAAGTTTTTACCCGGGACCAGAATTTGGTGCTACGTCCCAATACATTATAAATAGCTGTGGAGCAACCCGGGTCCAGAGTTGCCAAGTCCGCTTCTTTAAAGCGACTTTGGGCTTCTTATTTTGGAAAGTCGCTTGTGAATTTTGACGGTCGCGGGTTGCGGTTTTTTGGGCTTGCTCCTAAGCGACACTTTGACATCATAAACAATGTCATTGTATGCGTTTTTTCAGGTTTGATTCACGAAAATTACCCTCTAATGACAAAAAGTATGGAGTTTTTGCATATTTTCATGTTTTAAAATATTTATTAATGATCAAATAGTAAAATATGCAAAAAATCATTAACCAACGTTTTGCTGTGACACATAATGTTTAATTAATTGCTTATTTTAACTACTTTTTATTGAGTGCCTGAAGTCGCTTGTTTTGGGCTTTTTTTTAAAGGCCAGGTCGCTTGTTGCTCTCTGAAAATCTGGCAACCCGGGCCGGGTCACAACGCCGGCGGCAGCGCTCCCCCTACAGCACTCTAGTGTTGTTGTTTTTTTTTTTTTGCGTAACATTAGGTTTGAAATGAGGCAGCAAAAAGCACATGTTACACTGCTAAATAAATAAACAAAAAAACAAAGACCCAAAGTTTCACAGGAGAGAAATTCGGGTCGGAACGATGGCAACACAGAGAGCCAACACCTGCTTCAAATGCGCCAAAAAGCATAACCATTATCACGAAGAATTACAGACATACTGTATAACAAGATAAACACGTTAGTTCTGCTTTAACGCTATTTTCAGTGTTTAGTTTTTTTTAAATTCTCTTTTTAGGCCAACTGAACATTCTACTGTTGTGTCACGTGCATGTTAATTTGAGCTCAGTAGCTAGCTAACTTTAGCCTAACACTAACTTTAAACATTTTTTACGTGACGAGCCATAGACTGTATATACGGTCTATGGACGAGCCTAGATATTTGGTATTGGTTTCTCTTTCCACTGTGAGTATATTTGACAAAGCTTTAATGTGGCCAGTAATTTGTTACATGCACTGCTGTTGAAAACATTTATCCCCACATTTTTCTTTCTGTTTCTTTCTGTTTGTTTGTTTTACTTTACCCCACTTCTTTGTATTTTAGTAGGCAATTTTTTTATTAATGTAAATTTACTCAAATACAGATGTAGGCTGTGTTCTACCCACTTTCGCAGATTACTGGAACTATCTTGAAGCGGTCATATGAGTGCAGTCTCCAGACCTGCAGGTTCATACTTTTAAAGTGAAAGTGAAAGTGAGATGAAAGCAGGAGGAGAGACATGTGGCTCCGAGGCACGGCGGTAACGAGAGGTTGACAAGGATGGAAACCAGATCGGACCTGACCAAATTGGACCAGATAGACCTATTCTTGAAGACAAGCGACTTGGCTCCAATCAAGGCAAGACACTTACCGAACACGGTATTTGTGCGTTTAACCTGTTTTCTCAACTCTTGTAACACAGTGTAGCCCACATTAGCATCGTCATTGAAATGATTCAAGCCAGGTTAATGCAGTTGTATAACTTCAACAGAAAATTATATATTGTATTATTGACTTGGTATGGTATGCGTTTATTTGTACAGGGACAGTGCACAACAATATATTATCGAGGACAAAAGTCACAGGAGAGATGCTGGTGCCAGGTTAGAGTATGAATGCTCATTTCCACCTTTAGTCCCTGAGAAGGTGGTTTAAATAATGGAAATACAGATTAAATGTATATAGCAAAAAAGACCATAATATAAATTACAAACAAGCTATTCCAAAGGGTCACTTCTTCAAACACTTTCTAAAATCCATAAATATTCATTCATAGACATATATAATCTTTCTCTCACATTCACACATCCACAGCTCATCCAAAGCAACTCTCATTTCTAATGTGTGCGAATTTGTTTAGCTATCAACCACTTCTCTGTTGGCAACTGGTTCCACAAACTAACAGCAACAGAGGGAAAAGCAGATTTGGCAAAAGCGGTCTTACTAATAGCTAAATAGCTAAAAATTAATTATTAATTTTTTTAATGGATTTATGATTTTCTTTTGATTTGTTTTGAATTTAAAAATGGAGATAAGATTCTGTTATGTTGTAATATTGTGTGATATGGATTTTTTTATAAGCAGCTTTCACGTCCTGCTGCTGCTGTGCGCTTTGCTGTTACTTTGTTTGTTCTCTTCTCCATTTCCTGCAGCTTTTTGGCGCGCAGCTTTGACTGGTTAAAATGATAAAAATCTACACCACTCTTGTATATCTTTTGACAACAAGTTTACTCTGTTAATCATAAACCCTGTTAATGTAGCTGTAGCTTTATTTCCTCAATAACTTTAGGATCACATGTTGAATTGGACTTTGCCACCATCAAGCAAGTGTTAAGATATTACTTTCGCTTACTAAATCTTGTTCTTATTGTGCAGCATTTGCTCTGAGAAAGCCAAGATGACTTTAGTTTTTACTGATGTAGACGGAGCTGCACCAAACATGGACCAAACATCCACTGAGTTCAGGTGAGTTCAGTTTGTTACTTTTGAGTGGCACAAATCATTCTTTAGGTCCTACATTCCTCTCATTTCTCAGTTTTCATCTTTTTAATTAAAGCTGGGCAATCTGGGGAAAAAGTTTAATCACAATTATTTTCCTTGTATCATTTGGCTTTAATTTTCAATTTAGTTTGCTCAGCCTTTTCAAAAACAGAAACAGAAATAAACATGAGCTTAAATATTAATTTTATGAACCTGAGTGAAGCATTTATCAGAAAAATATATACAGTATCTTACTATTATGCCTTCTTTACTACTCTGTGTGACTTCTGGTAATGTTTCCATTGAAATTGCCCAGTCAAATCGATGAGAGTTTGACACGAGTGAATCTCAATCTTTTCTTTTTTAATTAATTGTCCAGCCATAATGTTAGGAAATGAACAGTCTGCAACCTACTTCCAAAACTGACATTTATTAGAAACGATGTATCTTCCTCAGGCCATGGTTTTACATTGTGTTTCACTTCTCTGTATACGCTCTGCTGTTGGCAAACAGAGCGTATGCAAATATTGTGCACAATTGTATTATTCTAGAAAGAACCAGATGGATAAAAGAACTGCTCTCATCAATCTTCATTCCTGGCTGGTTATTAATATTTTTTGTAATCACAACTTCGATAAGGTAATGCAAGTATATTTACTACTGCTGTAAAACAGCACTGTTCAATTTTTAATTGCACAGAACGGATTAAAGTGCCTAACGTCTAAAACTAAGTGTGTCTGTGTTAATAAATAATGGTAGCCCATGAATATAGAAAAAGTTAGATCCATCAGTCCCACCAATCCAAATGCTTAGTCCGGAGCTCTGCCTTCATGTAAAGTCACCATTACCCATAAGCGAGGACATCCATCCATCCATCATCCATTTTCTTCCGCTTTATCCGGGGTCGGGTCGTGGGGGCAGCAGTCTGAGCAAGGACGCCCGGACACCTCCTCCAGCTCTTCCGGGAGGATCTCGAGGACAGTTTCATAGAAAGTTTTTTCTATCTCACTATGAACTATGATAGAGATTAAGATACAGTGATATATTATACAACATGTGTTTGATTTCACCATAATCTAATAAATCCACAAAAACAAACAAAATCATTTTGTATTGTGTATTTTGTACACAGTTTTAATGAGTGTATATTATTAAGAAGTGCCATTCCTGGGACTAAATCATTTCGGAGAGATTACATGGCAAAATGTATTTTAATTCAGCCTAAATCAATTTAATGGCTGAGCTGTACTGCAGCCTTTCTTTTTTGTCAGTCAAGATTGTAGCTAAATGTGAATTGAAACAAAAGTTTGAATTAACAACGCTGATTTCAACACATGTTTTAACTGTACGTATGTAAATTAAAAAACAAAACAAAATGAAAGTCCACTATTCTTATTTCCCTATACTCTGTATTAATACAAGATGCAACAGAAGTGTTGAGATGGATGATTTCCACTACATTATGATTATCACAGCAAAACTATGTGACAATATATTTTACAATTATATACTGTCCCTGCAACTTTACTAAGAGTATAATATTCTTTGTGTTAGGCCATCTTCTCCGGCCTCCAGCAGTGTCTCTCTAAAAAGTGACCACTCCAGAAGAGACCCTCCAAACTTTAGTAGAGACAGGTAAGGACTTTACATTCATAACATATAGAATCATTCACAAAGGCAGACAGGCTCTGCACTGGTACTACATTTGTCTGTAATCAGATACATTTATACAGTGCCAGTTTTAGGTCTTTTGGTGGAGAAATGACATTTTGAGGTGAAAATTAGACCAGAAAAATGACATGCATTATGGATTTATTATTCTATCTTTGTGTCAGGCCATCCTCTCCTGCCTACAGTGATGTTTCTCTAAAAAGTGACCACTCCAGAAGAGACCCTCCAAACTTTAGTGGAGCAGGTAAGGACTTTAGAATCATAACAAACATTCACCGAGGAAAGGCAGGCAGACAGGCTCTACACTGGTAGATGAACTTTGAATTCTGTAAATGTCATACTAAACGGTACATACAGAATGAACAAGGTGAAACGACTTTCAACCTGTCTCTTCTCTCCTCTGAGTGCATGTGTTTGCTGTCAGCACTTTGTCTGTGTATATAACTATTTTTCAAAACTGAGAGCATGATCTTTGAAATGTTTTATTTTGTTCTTAAATTTAGGCCACCTTCTCCTCCCTGGAGCAGCGTGTCTCTACAAAGTGACCACTCCAGAAGAGACCCTCAAACTTTAGTGGAGACAAGTAAGGATTTTCTAATGGGTAGAAATTAAAGCAAAGTTTTAAAAAGTTGATGAGAATTTTTTTGTGTCATTGTCCAGTGTCTTATCTCTGCAGAGCCTCTACAGTCTCATTTGTTGTCATTAGTGTTTTAGCCTCTGCAGAGCCTCTACAGTCTCATTTGTGTAATTAGTGTTTTAGCCTCTGCAGAGCCTCTACAGTCTCATTTGTGTCATTAGTGTTTTAGCCTCTGCAGAGCCTCTACAGTCTCATTTGTGTCATTAGTGTTTTATCCTGTGCAGAGAGTCTACAGTCTCATTTGTGTCATTAGTGTTTTAGCCTCTGCAGAGCCTCTACAGTCTCATTTGTGTCATTAGTGTTTTAGCCTCTACAGTCACATACACAACTACGTTCTTAAAAGGAGACCTATTGTGATTTTTTTTTTTTGTGTAGATTTAGGAAGAAACTATGGCATATGCAGATCAACAATTCACCTTTTGCTCATTGTAAAACACAAAAATGATACAAAAAGGTTTAGAAATAGAAACGGGTCCATTGACTTTCTGTTTAAAACTGCAGAACTGATAAACCGCATTGTAAAGTTTACCTTTAATGAGCCGCAGATTTAAAATATTATTTTTTGTTGATGGAAAGTGGCTACATGGCAATTTTTTAACCGTACATGTTTTACTCGCAATCTTAATTTTTGAGTAATCACAAGTATAGACAGACAAGTGGGTGGGATAGGTGGTAGTTGAAGACAGGGATTTCTGAGAACTGGAACATCAGCTGCAGGGCAACACAAGATTACTCAAACATGCAGGAATCCATACAACTCTGGGTACAGTAATTATGAGAGAACACTGCTCTAACAAAGGTAAAAACTCAGAGAAGTAGATTTTACATAAAAGGTGTCCTTTAACGTACATATATGAATCTGTAGACCCAGAGACTGCGCTGCATCGACATGAACCATGTGTTTCTCTCTCTTGCGCGGTGCCAAAAGTGGGAAGGACGAGTTATAGCGGCGATGTTGTAGTCTACCGTGTTCGTTACGCTCACACACACAACTCTACAGTCTCGTTTATGTCATTAATAGTGTTCTAAACCTCCAGTCACATGTTTACAGTGATATATTTGTGTTGATTCTTGATGACAAAGTCTAGATGACACAAGCTGTTTTCTGCTGTTTAGGGTCAAACACCTGGAACATCCATCTCTTATCACAAATACATTGTTAAACACACAAGGGTTAAACATGACCTGATTTTAATAAGTTATTTGTATTAGGTTCGGGAAGCATCTGCGGTTACTATGGAAATAATGGCAAATCCGCCATGTTTGTTGCAGTTTAGCAGAACTTCCATAGGAATACATTAGACAAAACGATAAAAAAAGTAAACAAAACAGCCATGGAACAGCCCAATAAACTGCTGGGTCAGTACTGGTAAATGTATCTATCACTCTGTAGTGCCAGAATATGATTTAATTAATTGATTAATTTGGCAATTTAAAATCTCCATTGGTTTAACATTGGATCAACTGAACATTCTACAGCTGTATGATGTCACGATCCCGAGCCTAATTATGGATATAATATTCTATCTCTGTGACAGGACATCCTCTACCTCCAGCAGTGTCTCTCTAAAAAGTGACCACTCCAGAAGAGACCCTCCAAACTTAAGTAGAGACAGGTAAGGACTTTACATTCATAACAAATAGAATCATTCACAAAGACAGACAGGCTCTGCACTGGTACAGTAGATGAGACTGGCAGTTGAACTTTGAATTATATCCTGCATTAGTCTGTAGTCAGATACATTTATACATATATATCACTGCATTAGTCTATAGTCAGATACATTTATACAGTATATATCACTGCATTAGTCTGTTATTTTTTTTTTCAGATACATTTATACAGTATATATCACTGCATTAGTCTGTAGTCAGATACATTTATACAGTATATATCACTGCATTAGTCTGTAGTCAGATACATTTATACAGTATATATCACTGCATTAGTCTGTAGTCATTTTATCATTTATACAGTATATATCACTGCATTAGTCTGTAGTCAGATACATTTATACAGTATATATCACTGCTTAGTCTGTAGTCAGTACATTATATACAGCTTTAGTACAGTATATACAGTACTGTATCAGCTGCATTAAGTTATGTAGTCAGATACATTTATACAGTATATATCACTGCATTAGTCTGTAGTCAGATACATTTATACAGTATATATCACTGCATTATATGTATCATACATTTATACAGTATATATCACTGTGGGCATTAGTACCTTGTTTAGTCAGATACATTTATACAGTAAATATCACTGCATTAGTCTGTAGTCAGATACATTATACAGTATATATCACTGCATTAGTCTGTAGTCAGATACCAATTTATAGCAAGTATATATCACTGCATTAGTCCTGTAGTCAGATACATTTATACAGTATATATCACTGCATTAGTCGTGTAGTCAGATACATTTTATACAATACTATATCACTGCATTAGTCTGTAGTCAGATACATTTATACAGTATATATCACTGCATTAGTATGTAGTCAGATACATTTATACAGTATATATCACTGCATTAGTATGTAGTCAGATACATTTATCATACAGTTATATAGTCACTTGCATTAATATGTAGTCAGAGTACATTTATACGAGTATAGATACATTTATACAGTATATATCACTGCATTAGTCTGTAGTCAGATACATTTATACAGTATATACACTCATTAGTATGTAGTCAGATACATTTATACAGTTTATCACTGATTTTTGTCAAAAAAAAATATACTGTTATATGTAGTCAGATACATTTTACAGTATATCACTGCATTATTTATATAATTTATAATATTATATTGTATTTGTCAATACATTTATACAGTATATTCACTGCTTAGT
Source organism: Mugilogobius chulae (assembly GCA_038363315.1). Taxonomy (NCBI): domain Eukaryota; kingdom Metazoa; phylum Chordata; class Actinopteri; order Gobiiformes; family Gobiidae; genus Mugilogobius; species Mugilogobius chulae. Next base: position 7,787,711 of record CM076414.1, read on the forward strand.
ATGTAGTCATACATTTATACAGTATATATCACTGCATTAGTATGTAGTCAGATACATTTATACAGTATTATCCAAATGCCCAGAGGACCAGTGTAACTTTTTCTTACACAATCCCATTGTTTAATCAACCTACTGAAAATTGTACTTAATGATAAAAGTTAAATGAACAACTGATGCCAGTTTTAAGTCTTTTGGTGGAAAAATGACATGCATTATGGGTTTATTATTCTATGTTTGTGTCAGGCCATCTTCTCCTGCCTCCAGTGATGTTTCTCTAAAAGTGACCACTCCAGAAGAGACCCTCCAAACTTTAGTGGAGACAGGTAAGGACTTTAGAATCATAACAAACATTCACGAGCAAAGACAGACAGACAGGCCTGCACTGGTAGATGAACTTTGAATTCTGTAACTGTCATACTAAACGGTACATACAGTATGAACAAGGTGAAACGACTTTCAACCTGTCTCTTCTCTCCTCTGAGTGTCACAGAACGAAAACCCTACCCAATTCACCAGTGTCTTATGGGAGTACACTATTGAATAAGACAAACAACCAGGAGAGTGTATAAAAAAAATATTTTATTTAAATGGATAAAAGTTAATTAAAAGCTGAATGAGCTCATTCTAAAAATGTAAAGTCAATTATCTAGGTGTGGGCCTCTCGGAGTCGCTGGTGCGGTCCGGGCCGAAGATCAGGCCGGAGGCCAGGCTACAGAAAGGACAAGGGGCCGTCAGTCAAACATCCAGTGATCAATGGTTATTTAGCTAATTGGAGGCAGGGCTTTCTTGTCTAATCCAAGGAATCATACAGGCACTGCAATAACACAGCCCTGCCACCAGAGAGAGGGAAAGACACTTAGCTGAGCGGAGGGGATTGCCGTACTTTCCCCCTCCAGTGCTCCAACGAGGCGTCTCAACAGCAGTCTCTCCTCCATGCGCGCACCGCTCCAAGACGCTGTCCAAGCGCGCGCTATCCAAGTGCGTTCGCTGAGCGCTCCCCAAGCTCGCGCCGAGGGCCAGCTGGAGTGGGACAGGCAACCGTCAATAACGTTCTTATAATCAATGGCTCTATGGCAAATCGGTTCAGGGCTGGCTTCCTTCACAATTCCAATCCAATCCACTAAACAGCACAGCAATTTGGAAGTTGCACCAGCCTTGTACCCACGCCAATAGAGAAAGAAAAGGCACTTAGCTGCGCGGAGGGGGTCGTCGTACTCTCCCCCTCCAATGCTCCACCGGTGCGTCTCAGCTGTCCCACTCCAGGTGCTCTTCCTCCTGCCTCGGTCGTGGTCACTTCTCTGTGGAAGTCGGGTCGTCTACGTCCCCAGACGTCTGAGCTCCTGTCCTTACTGCTCTTCCTCCCTTATTTGTCCACCTCTTGCACACCTGTCCCCAATTAGTCTTCTGCTCCCCATCCCCCTCCCGACTCTCACCCCTCTTACGTCGCCCACCAGACAACACTGCACCTGTCACCCTGTGACATGAGTGCATGTGTTTGCTGTCAGCACTTTGTCTGTGTATATAACTATTTTCAAAACTGAGAGCATGATCTTAGAAATGTTTTATTTTGTTCTTAAATTTAGGCCACCTTCTCCTCCCTGGAGCAGCGTGTCTCTACAAAGTGACCACTCCAGAAGAGACCCTCCAAACTTTAGTGGAGACAAGTAAGGATTTTCTAATGGTAGAAACTAAAGCAAAGTTTTTAAAATTTTGATGAGAAATTTTGTTGTCATTGTCAGTGTTTTATCCTCCGCAGAGAGTCTACAGTCTCATTTGTGTCATTAGTGTTTTAGCCTCTGCAGAGCCTCTATAGTCTCTTTGTGTCATTAGTGTTTTAGCCTCTGCAGAGCCTCTACAGTCTCATTTGTGTCACTGTCAGTGTTTTAGCCTCTGCAGAGCCTCTACAGTCTCATTTGTGTCACTGTCAGTGTTTAGCCTCTGCAGAGCCTCTACAGTCTCGTTTGTGTCATTAATAGTGTTCTAAACCTCCAGTCACATGTTTACAGTGATATATCTGTGTTGATTCTTGATGACAAAGCTGTGCTTCTGCTGTTTAGGGTCAAACACCTGGAACATTAAAGCATCCATCTCTTATCACAAATACTTTGTTAAAACACACAAGGGTTAAACATGGCCTGATTTTGATCAGTTATTTGTATTATGGATATAATATTCTATCTCTGTGACAGGACATCTTCTACCTCCAGCAGTGTCTCTCTAAAAAGTGACCACTCCAGAAGAGACCCTCCAAACTTTAGTGGAGACAGGTAAGGACTTATGTTCATAACAAACAGAATCATTCACAAAGACAGACAGGCTCTGCACTGGTACAGTAGATGAGACTGGCAGTTGAACTTTGAATTATATCACTGCATTAGTCTGTAGCATACATTTATAGAGGATTTTTTTTATCAACACGGCATGCGCGCGCACCCGCCTGTAGAAAGACCTCGACATAGACACAAACAGTGGAAACAAGTCACAAAAGCTCCGTTGTCAGCTAACTACAAGAGCTTATCGCTTTGCGGAAACAAAAGTTAACATTTATGGATGAAATTCGATCCTACGACCCTTAGAAGTTACATTCAGGTAAGAAAAACGCCGTTTCAAGCTTCAGGGACATATGTCTATCATACCGGTTCATACCTGATCCAAACAGCTCACTGTCATACATGTTTAATTCGAAGAAGTTTCAAATGGAGAGGCGCGCTTTCTGCATGACGCATGCGCAGTGGGGCGAAAAGTGACTTCGACCGAAAATCCCTCTATACAGTATCTATCCAAATGAGCGAAGAGGATCACCAGTATATTTTCTTACACAATTCCCATTGTTTAATCAACCTACTGAAAATTGTATTTAATGATAAAAGTTAAATGAACAACTGATCCAAGTTTTAGGTCTTTTGGTGGAAAAAGGAACATTTGAGGTGAAAATGACCCCAGAAAAATGACATAGTTTTATGCATTATCGTTTTACTATTCTATGTTTGTGTCAGGCCATCTTCTCCTGCCTCCAGTGATGTTTCTCTAAAAGAGACCCTCCAAACTTTAGTGGAGACAGGTAAGACTTTAGAATCATAACAAACATTCACAAGCAAAGGCAGGAAGACAGGCTCTACACTGGTAGATGAATTTGAATTCTGTAACTGTCATTTGACTAAAAATATACATATGAACAAGATAAAGCGAGTTTCAACCTGTCTCTTCTCTCCCAGTAGTTGAGACTTTTGTTTTAAAGTATAGCTTACACACAACAGCTTTAGTCTGCTTCTTCTACCAAGTAAACACAAACGTTAAACATATGAGCTCAGTAATGTCACTACACTCAACACAAGTCATATTGCCTTCATTTATAGCTAAAATTGAATTTTATTTGTGTTCACAGGTCCAATGAAATCACAACTCAAGGCAGATCCTTCCAATTTGGATGATTCCAGGTAATGAAGAAAACTGTTCAGAGACTACTGTTACTCTAACTAGGATATACTGTACTGTATCTCATATAATTATATATCAGCATTCTGTGTAGTCCTTCATAGTATACGCTGTCCTAAAGAAATTGTTCTTCGCTGCAGTCTATATTTATTTTGGACAGAAAAGTTGTCACGGTGAGGTGTACCAGCAGAATAATCCTGCACCTGAAACTGACCACATGAGGGAGACATTTGCTAGAGAACATAGAACGCTGGCATAGCTTGAATAATTTATAGTCAATTTGTTTTGTTTTATATAATAAAAATGCCTGACACACAAACAGAAATAATGTCTATACTATGAACACCAAATACCAAGCTCCTGCCTGTACTCACATGGCTACATTTGATGAAGCTGCCATTAGGACAGAGAAGACAAGTAACTAATGCCTAATACCAACGAGCCTTCACTTTGAATCTGTCCTGCCTTTTATCTTTTGTTTTAATAATTTACTTTTATTTTGTCAATATTTACAGCATTGCACTTGTTCTGAAATCCATCATACCACTCCATCTTCCTCACTGTGTGTCAGGACAGACTTATAGAGAAATTTCCCTCCATTAGACAAGCAATATATTTATGTAAACTACACTGTGACTGTGAATGTTTCATGAATTTTATGCAGTTTATCTGAGGAAAAGGAAGAGGAAGAAGACGAGGAGAGGCATAAAGATGAAATGGATTCCCAAAGTCCTCACAAGGTACATCTAGTGTATATTTGATATTTACTTACCTGAAACATTTTAACTAATTTCAGTGTCTTAAAATTAGATTCAACAAAGAATCTGAAAATACTTCAAACAAGAACATTGAAAAAATATCAAAATGACGTGAAGGAAAAGCTAGATACAGAAATATATGAGATGAAAGCAAAAACTGTTGTGAAGAAGATTGATACTTTGTTCAAAGACGGGCGAACAGTACTGACCACAGGTGTGGCTGGGATTGGAAAGACTTTCCAAGCTAAAAATCATGTGGTGGACTGGGCCAAACAAAGGAATCCTAAAACTCAACTTAAGATTTTCTTCAATATTGAGAAGTTCAATTCAAGAAAAAAACTGAGTATAGTAGATCTGCTCAATGACTGCTTTGAAGATGTAAACCCAAGTATTGACTACAGCAGCTACAACATGACCATTATCCTGGACGGTCTGGACAAGTGTGATGTCCCTCTGGACTTTGAAAACAACCGTAAACTGACTGACATCACAGAGACAGCTCCAGTGAACGAGCTGCTGACAAACCTGATCCAGGGGAACCTGCTTCCTTCTGCTCAACTGTGGATCCTGACCAGACCTTCAAGACAGGACAAGATCCCAGAGCAGTACATCCACACAGTCACTGAGTGCAGAGGTACCTTCATACTGTTAAATCATTCAAATGCTAGATATTGTAAAACCATTTTACTTTGCACCGAAGAATTCATTAGACTCTTTTGATATCATTGTAGACTTGTAGAATTAATGCAATATTCACAATCTTCAAGCATACATCATACAAATAAAGCACGCATGTAGTCATGCACAGTGTTTTAGAAAAAGTAGGAAATAGATTTGTCATAATCCACTTTGCTTAACCACCCACCATCTAGTTCCTCAAGTAAATTTATATATTTATTTTCCTCATAAGGATTGAAGATAGAGTTGATTTATGAAGAATTTAATGCTTGCTCAGCATCTCTATTTTTCTTTCATTGTTAAAGTAAAAATTTGTTTCTGAAGCTTTATAAAGTTACTTAATAACTACCCTCACAACCACCGCTACAACCAAACACAACTACCCTCACAAACCACCGCTACAACCAAACACAACTACCCTCACAAACCACCGCTACAACCAAACACAACTACCCTCACACCGACCGCTACAACCAAACACAACTACCCTCACAACCACCGCTACAACCAAACACAACTACCCTCACAAGTACAGCTACAGCCAAACACAACTACCCTCACATCCACCGCTACAGCCAAACACAACTACCCTCACAACCACTGCTACAACCACCCTCACAACCACAGCTACAACCAACACAACTACCTCACACACCGCTACAACCAAACACAACTACCCTCACAACCACCGCTACACCAAACCACCCTCACAACCAGCTAACAAACACACTACCTCACAACCACCGCTACAACCAAACACCAACTACCCTCACAACCACCGCTACAACCACAAACAAAAACACCCTACAACACAACCACCCACTACTACAACCCAACCACAACACCTCACAACCACGCTACAACCAAACACACTACCCTCACAACCACCACTACAACCAAACACAACTACCCTCACAACCACCGCTACAACCAAACACAATACCTCACAACCACCGCTACAACCAACACAACTACCCTCACAACCACCGCTACAACCAAACACAAGTACTATGACTACCACAGCTACAACCAAACACAACTACCCTCACAACCACGCTACAACCAACACAACTACCCTCACAACCACTGCTACAACCAAACACAACTACCCTCACAACCACCGCTACAACCAAACACAATACTATGACTACCACAGCTACAACCAAACACAACTACCGTCACAACCACGGCTACAACCAAACACAACTACCCTCACAACCACTGCTACAACCAAACACAACTACCCTCACAACCACGCTACAACCAAACACAACCACCTCCAACCACGTTACAACCAACAACTACCTCACAACCACTGCTACAACCAACCACAACCACCCTCACAACCACAGCTACAACCAAACACAGCTACCCTCACAACCACCACTACACCAAACACAACTACCCTCACAACCACCGCTACAACCAAACACAACTACCTTCACAACCACCGCTACAACCAAACACAGCTACCTCCACAACCACCGCTACAACCAAACACAACTACCTCACAACCACCACTACAGCCAAACACAAGAACTATCATTGCAGCCACCCTCACAACCATCATCACAACTAGTTTTGTCACAAATCACAATACTAAAATTTCAAACTTGATTTGATACTTAAAAAAAATCAATACCGATTTCGATACCACAATACCAACTTCACTTTTTTTTATTATAGTAGAATTTTTACTTTTTTTTATGTTTTTCTTTTTTAAAAAGGTAGTATTTTAAAGGAGACCTATTGTGATTTTTTCCATATATTTAGTAAGAAACTATGGCATAAGTAGATCAGTAATTCACATTTTGTTAATTCCAAAACTGAAATAATTAACAAATGGAAACAGGTTCATTGGCTTCCTGTTTAAAACTGCAGAACGGATAAGCCCTGCCTCTTCACTGTAAAATTGAACTTTACTAAGCCACAGATAAAAAAAAATAAAAATTTTTGTTGTTGGACATGACAATTTTGATCCTTATTTGTTTTACTCGCAATCCTAATTTTTGAGTAGTAAATACAGTCAAGTGGGCGGGGATAGGTGGTAGGTGAAGACAGGAATTTTCTAGGCACTGGAACCTCAGCTCCAGGACAATACAAGATTACTCAAACATGTATAGGGCTGCATGATATTGACAAAATATCTAATTGCGATTTTTCGATTCGATATGTGATATTTAACATGTACAGTACATGTTTTTTCTGTTGAGCATACCATTTTGAGGCAATGTTAACCATGGAAAATATTTAAAATAAACTGCCCAACTAATTTGAAAGTTTCTGCATACATTTCAGGCATTATTACTGAATCTATAATCAAGATTGATTGTCTTTTGTGCACCTTGACATTTTAGTTGGCCTGCATTAGAAGTAACAGACAGAAATACACAATTACACCAGCAGATGGCGCCAACTGCCCCTGAACAGCTCTGAGATCGCTAAAACTCAAATAACAAAGTTTATCTCATAAGGACGGGCAAACCTGCGTGACACTGCAGTGTTTATGGACTAATATTAGTCATGCATGCTTTTATTCACTTGGATTTTATGTTTGTTAAGAAAACAGACTGGATTTGCCTGGAAAACTATCGATCAAGCTAAGGTAAGGTAAGCGGCTAATGCTAGCACCAACTTTAAAGCGTGACTCCTTATTTATGGTTGGATTTATTGAATACGCACTAGAACAGTCATAAAAGCAGTGTTTATAGACTTTTGTTTAGTCATGTTGTGCTCAGTTCAAAAGCCTGTCGGTGTTGTGCTCTGTGTTGGCTTTCATAGTGCGCCGTGTACAATAAAAACGACTGCGTAGGAAAAGGAGGAAAATCGCGGCTTTTGCGATTAACTAATCGCTCTTGTCAATATCGCGGTATCAATTCGATATCGATATATCGTGCAGCCCTATTGTACAAATACATCTTTGAGTAAATGAGGAGAGAGCACTGTTGTAACCTGGATTAAAACTCAGAAAAGTAGATTTTACATAATAGGTCCCTTTTAATGGAGTATTAGTTTATGATTCACTTGATTCATTAACTTTTACATGAAGACTGGGCTATGCTCCATTATCAGACATATTTGCTGTTTATAAAGTACACTCAAGGTAAAAAGAAACGCAACACTCAGTTTTTGGAGTTTTGGGGGGCAGAATAATTTTATTTTTGAGATCCGCCTGTTTCATATGAACCCTACATCCATTTCTAATTCTCAGGCCAACTCTTGCGGCGTTGACACATTTTAAAGTTCAATTACACAACCAAACAATAAAGCAACCCCCAAACCAAAAGTGACAGGAATTTCATCATACTGTCAATAGTTCACGTCACGTGACCCCGTTGGCATCCTGGACAGTGGTTATTTGTCGTCTCATGGATCGGCAGTAGTGTCTGAGTTGATCCTGTGGAGTTGGAACACTGGGACCACCCACCGGTTCACTTGATGCACACAAGGTTCAGCCTCTCCCAGCGTCTCCTTTACACCCGATCTCGGCCATCTGCTCTGAAGCACTGGAACCTTTTTTTGTCACTGAACACGACTTGGGACCACCTCTGCAATGTCCAACGACGATGTGCAGTGCATCATTCGACCTGAGCTCGGCAATGTTCGGGGTAAGCACTGATCCAACGAATGGCCGCTATGGTGGAATACCGTCAGCGCCGAGGCGATTACCGATGGTTCTGGCTGACACTGGCCTGTGGTGTGTCCCAATGGTCTTGGTTGCAGACCTGGTGGCGGGCCAGACCTGTCACGGAGATGTGCGGGGCGGTTGGTCTTGTGCAACGGTCATTACACAGGGGCGACCAGTACGAGGGCGGTCGTTAGAGGAACCAGTGGCCTGGTATCGCTCCACAAAACAACTAATGGTAGAGCGGTGACTCCAAACACCCTGGAGACACAAGACAACACCGTCCAGCATGGAGCTGCCAGTAGCTCGAACCCTCTCTCGTTGCGACAATCGTGACATTGTGAAGAAGTGTGTTTTTGGATTAATTCTGGTGCCTTTCATAGAGAAGACTTGAGCACAGTTAACCAGCGGTAAAAGTCAACTCTGAGTTTCAAACATGAGTTTGTGTGAATAAACGACCCTGTAATGCACTCTTTATTGTTCTCACAATCAGTCAAGCGAAACCAAGAAATATGTTCACCTGTCTTCAGCTTACTATGGACTCAAATCATGATGCTAACCCATTTTTACAAATGGACACGTTTTCGAAGGAATTTTTGAAAATTAAAATGTTGCGTTTCTTTTTTCCTTGAGTGTATATAGGCTATATACAGTATTTGATATATCATCATTTCCAATGGTTTAGTACAGCAGAAGGGGGCTGGAGTCTGAAAGGAGAAGGGGGCGGGGCGTAGTGTGTGCAACAAAAGAGCAGGCAGAGGCACAGCTTTCGGCTACCTTTTTTCATCCGTTTGAAGAGTCAGACTCAGACTTGTGATAAATACATGAGATGATAATGATTAAAAGTACAATTATTGACAGTTTGGAGGTAAGATGTGACTTTTGTTGCCAGAGAATTCACCGCGAGGTTTGCGTCGCAGTCACAAAGTTTCTTCGCGATCATAAAGTCTAGCAACATAATTCAAGACCGACAGAGAGCTCACGTTTTGCTGTGTAAGTGTGTAAAAGAGCAGGTCTCTAGGTCAAATTCTCTCTCTTCTGCACTGTCTGAAAGAGAAAGGTTACTGCGCCGCTGAAGTCTAAAGAAGTACCAATACGTGTACAAACAAGTATTGAGTATCAATGCCAGTTTTAATATCGGGGTATCAATTTTTTGACAACCCTAATCACAACCACCCCAACAACCATCACCACAATCACCCCAATAACATCATTACAACCACCCTCACAACCATCACCACAACGAAACGCAACACAACCATCAGAACAACCACAACAAAAAGTTTAGCAGAGGTGCTCAAACATTTCCTCAACAGGCTAAATATAATACGTATCAGGTCATAATTCTCGACTTTCTTTTTTCTTGTAATAAGGCAGTTGTAATAAGCTGACTGCTCATTTACCTGTGACAAAGGACTAGCGTTGTGACGTGTGTTTTAAAGGATATTCCCAGACGTGGCCAGTTTGACAGACCTGTCAGACTGACCTTGCCTGGTGGTCTCTGAAGAAGTGAGTCCCATGTATGAGCCAAGGAAAAAGCTCCCTCGTCTCTGTTGATGGTCTGTGCGCTCCACTTTCTGATCTCGATTAGCTGCTTTTGTCTGTTGGGTGAACTAGCAGTTGTCTAAGTTTGATGTGTTTTTTTTTTATTGCGTGAATTTTATGTTTACCAAGTGCTCACCTGCTGGGATGTTCCGAGGTCCAGATTGCACACACCATTGCATACAAATTGTCAGTTACAAGAACTTTATACTTTTTTTTTTTTTTTTTTTTTGGTACACTTTATTGTCCCGTAGGGAAATTTGTCCTCTGCATTTGACCCATCCTTCAATGCCTCTGGGGCATCTCCTCAGGAGCAGTGATCGCCGCAGTGCAGCGCTCGGGGACCCATCTCCAGATGTACTTGCTAGGCTTGGTCAGAACTACCGTAGCTGGAGGATATTACCCTGACATGCATGTTATTGGTTGGTGGGGGAAACCGGAGTGCCCGGAGGAAACCCACCCAGACACGGGGAGGAACATGCAAACTCCACACAGAAAGGCCCGGCCCGTCCGGGAATCGAACCCGCGACATTCTTGCTGTGAGGCAAGAGCGCTAACCGTCTGCGTCTTGTCAATCTCATTGACAAGACGCAGACAAAATCAAGGAAGAAAAACACACCATTAACGCACTCAAACAATGACAATATCCCACTTGGGCAATAAAAAAGGCAAAAGGGCAATTTGAGACTAAGCACACATCAAACTTAGGCAACTGCTAGTTCACCCAAAAAACAACATACAGACAAAGTGCCATGTCATCTATGAAATCCCATGCAAAACTTGTAATAAAACATATATAGAAAAGAGCGGCAGAGCATTTGACACAAGAAAAACAAAAGAAACAAAGTCACAAAGTGCTTCACAGTGGGACATAAAAACAGCTTAAAAACAACATTAAGCAAAAAATACAGTCAGAACATCTTCAGCAACTGCAAGTTTAGGACTTAAACGCTTGTCTCAAAAAGTGTGTTTTTAGATGCTTTTTAAAGGCATCCACAGAGTCCAAAGAGCGAAGTGACAGAGGCAGTTCATTCCAGAGTCGGGGCGCTACATCTTCAAAAGCCCGATCTCCTCGAGTTTTAAAATATGTTCGGGGAACTATCAGAAGGTTCTGTTCACATGACCTGTAAGGTTTAATCAAGTCAATTATATACATAGGTGCCTGCCCATGTAAAGCCTGAAACGCCAAAACCAAAATTTGAAAGTGAACACGATACACAACAGAGAGCCAATGAAGCTTTTTCAAAATAGGAGTTATATGGGCTCTCCTTTCTGTGCGGGTCAAAAGCCTTGCAGCTGAATTTTGAACATACTGCAACTGGGCCATTTCTGTCTTATTTAGGCAGGTAAAGAGGCTGTTGCAATAGTCCAAGCGCGAGGAGACAAATGCATGGATAATCATCTCTTATTCTGCTTTTGACACCATAGATCTAAGCTTAGAGATGTTACGCAGCTGAAAAAGCAGTTTTTTACTAGCTGTTTTGCGTGGTGTTCAAGAGACATAGCTTCATCAAAAATAACACCAAGATTTCTTATCTGAGCTTTGGTAGAGCGCTGCAAGTCGCCTAAGTGCTTTTTGATTGTTGGAATAGCACTGTCTGGGGCAATAATAACAGTCTCAGTTTTCTCTGCATTTACCTGAAGGCAGTTTTTGCTCAACCACTGCTTAATCTGGGACAGGCAATCAGTTAAACAATTGAGTTTGTGGGCCTCAAAAGTTTAAACGAGCAATTCAGTTGTAGATCATCTGCAAACAGATGATAAGAAACATTACTAAAAGAATTACAAAAGAAATAGAATAGGGCCCAGGACAGAGCCCTGTGGCACCCCACACGTAGGGGCAGCAGACTTTGACACTTCATTATTGAAAAACACACTAAAGAAAACACAAGGACGTTTAACAAGAGCAGAAAAAGAAAAGGCAACACAGGAGAACCTAAAATCAGCAATACGGCCACTGCAAAACTGTAACCACATTTTAGATTGGGACGATACAAAAAATAATTGGAACAGAGGAAGACAAATACAAAAGATGGATACAAGAGGCTACCGAGATCAGGAAGTGGAGCACACAAATCATGAACAGAGACAAGGGAGCTTTATACTTGGCTCACACATGGGACTTAGTACTCAAGCAACCGACAGGGGGAGATTTATCTTTTTTTTTTTTTTTTTTTTTTCATTTTAAATGTTTCAATATACCTCTTTTGCCACTAGCACAAAATGTGATAAAAAAGATACTCAAGATACTTGTATATTTATAATGTACATGTTTATTTTTACAGAAACTGTGGAGCGTCAGAAGAGGCTTGTATCAAACCTGAAAGAAAGATATAACAAGGAAATTAAAAAACAAAAAAAAGGAACAGAACTTATTCATAAAAGTACAGACACAAAACCTATAAAAATCAGATCACTCTCAGATCTATTCAAAGCAGATAAAAGGAGAAAGTCCGTACTGTGCTCACTGTGGCAGAGAAGGGCTTGGACAGGTCCTTCCATGTGCAGAATTTCATCAAAGATTGGGCAAAGGAAGAATCTTGGACAAATTGGCTGAAAAGTAAGGTAGGGTGGAATGGGATTGTCCTCTTGTTTCCTCTCAAGGCTTCAGAACTCCCTCAACAAAAGAAAATGAGCTTTGTAGATTCTGAACCAAGTCTTCAGAGAAACTAAACAGTGTGTCATGTCTGACTACAACAAGCTGAGCTGTGTGTTCATCCTGGACGGTCTGGAGGACTTTAAACTGGACTGGACCTCAGATGACACAGTGAAAGATGTGTATGAACCTGCCCCAGTGACTGTACTCCTGAGCAGCCTGATCAGAGGAGACCTGCTGCCCTCTGCTCAGGTCTGGATCCTCTCCAGACCTGCTGCTGCTGAACTGGTGCCTTCAGACCTGCTGCACAGAACCACTCACATACGAGGTAAGGCCAAAATACCTCAGCTATTGACAAATATGAAACAAAAACTTTAATTAACTTCTCTGTCAATATAATTAAAGAAAAGTGAAATAATCTTTTTACTAAAACTTTACCAAGCGATGATTATGGTAATTACGCAAAATGAGATTTTATTTTCATTGATTTAAGTCAGACCCATCAAATATTATTTGTGGCATCTAATACAGTATAATACCCCCTTCCAAACTGTTATATGCACTCGGCAGCATGTCATAAACATTATTAGTATTTTTATTTTATTTTTTGGTTCAATGGGAAAAACTAACATTTATAGTCCGCTGCTTCCATTTGCATTGTTGAATAGCCTACTTGATCACTGTACTTGTCTCTATGCCTACATATCTTCTTTTGGCTTGTTTCCTAAAGTTTGCATGAACTGTTTTTCTGTAGAGGTCCTTTAGATCGTGTTTCCTCAGTTGTATATAACAAGAAAAAGAACTGAGAAATTAGATTTTTGTTTTCTCTGCCCTAGATGAAAATGCCAAAGATGAACTCTCTAAACACCTGAAAGAGAAAATCAAGCAGAATGTAAAGAGGATAGAATGGAAACTGAAACTGAACTGTTTGAGATCAAAACTGAGACTCAACAACAGATTCTCATCTCAAACTTATTTAAACATAACAAAGTGAGAACAGTGCTCACCACAGGAGTCCCTCAAATTGGAAAAACCTTTCACTCAGAAAACTTCATGTTGGATTGGGCAAAAGGGAAGGCTAACACTGACATAGACTTTGTGCTGTCTGTTTCTTTGACTGAACTTAACCGATCAACGAACCAAAGCCTGCAGGATCTGCTCAACAAGTCTCTGTACTGTAAAGTGCCCAAAGGCTGTTACTACAATGAATATAAGATCATCATTATCCTGGACGGTCTGGACAAGTGTGATCTCCTTCTGGACTTTGAAAACAACCGTAAACTGACTGACATCACAGAGGCAGCTCCAGTAAACGAGCTGCTGACAAACCTGATCCAGGGAAACCTGCTTCTTTCTGCTCAACTGTGGATCCTGACCAGACCTTCAGGACAGGACAAGATCCCAGAGCAGTACATCCACACAGTCACTGAGTGCAGAGGTGAGTCTTCACACTCGTACATGTCAGTGCATTCGGCGCACGGGACAACCAGTCCCTTTACAACATGAATGAAGCTGTAGATTATATTTGTATCTAGGTGCACCTCCATTTTTTCTCTTCTAATAAATCCCAAAGTTAAGAAAAGTATAGGAAAAAAAAGGCAAACAACACATTGCCATCATTTGATAATTACTTGCAATTAACTGGGATTTAATTAGAAAGTACTGCATGCACTGTCTTGGTCTGATGAAGTGTTCTTATTTGTGATTTTTAGAGAACGAGAAGAGGCGACAGATGCTGATATTAAAATTGGAAAAACAATTTCCAAAAACTTTTGTTTTTAAAGAAGATTTATCCCACCCAAACCAGAAAAACACAGAACACATCAGAACAGACAGAGAGGGTGAAAATGGAAGAAAGCTACAAATCACAACTTCAGATCTGTTCAAAAAAGAATCAAATAATCCGATAAGAACTGTGCTGACCACAGGAGAAGCTGAGGTCGGGAAAACCTACCTGGTGAGGAAATTCATACACAACTGGGCTACAACTGGCAATAGTTGGCCTTTTAGTGCCAGGAAAGAGAAAACAGTATTATTTCCTCTCACTTTTTTGCTACTAAAAGAAGTCCCATCAAAATTGAGCTTTGTGGACCTTCTGAACCAGGTTTTCACAGAAACTAAGCAGTGTGTCATGTCTGACTATAACAAGCTGAGTTGTGTGTTCATCCTGGACGGTCTGGAGGACTTTAAACTGGACTGGACCTCAGATGACACAGTGAGAGATGTGTATGAACCTGCCCCAGTGACTGTACTCCTGAGCAGTCTGATCAGAGGAGACCTGCTGCCCTCTGCTCTGGTCTGGATCCTCTCCAGACCTGCTGCTGCTGAACTGGTGCCTTCAGACCTGCTGCACAGAACCACTCACATACGAGGTAAGGCCAGCCCACATAACTAACTGCTGTTTGATTTACTGTTTGTGTTTTTAGCAAAACATTTTTGTCAAATTTAGTCAAGTTCAGTATGCAAATGAAATAACCAGGAATCCTTTTTGCTAAAAGCCCAAAGAGTGCATGGCATGGATGCATGAGAGCTATGTTGATCTGTTTTGTTGTGAAGAAAGTAGAAGAAAGCGCTTTTCTGGGGAACATTCTCTAGGTTCAACAACCACATAAGTCACATAACAGAACTAAATCAAAAGGGTTGTTGTCTGCTGAGAAATGCACTTTTCTAAAGCAAAAGTATGTCAAGAATGAGCACAGGATTTGAGGGACAAGAGGGTGTGTGGAATCCAGAGCTCACACTTCTACAATACATGCCCTGTGTCACATCTCAGTCTACAAAGTGTAATGCAATTGTTTGTTTGCTCATTAAAAGAGTTTTGTACTTCATTTGATTCTGCAGAAATCTGAAATGTTTTTCAGTATCTTGTAATTGCAATTTTTTTTTTTTTTTTGTACGCAATCATGTTTGTTTCAAAACAGATGAACCTTGTGCGATCCTAAGTGGCTAAAAATTTGGAAGGTCAGAATATGATGTTGACAATGAACAGATGATATGTTTCTGTATTAGAATACACACAGATGATATTATGCTCAGTTTTGCAGCAACGACTAGTCAAAGAATAAAAAAATAAATCAGATGTTGGTTAAGAAAAAAACTTTTTAAATGTGTGTGTTGTAGTGAAAGATTCACTGCACATCTGATCATCTGATCAATTTTCAGCATTTTGCCCAAATATTGGAAGACACATGCTTCAATTCCTTCCCCCAACGGAATGTGGTCTTCTCTTTTACGACCTGGGTAATAAAAGTCCAGCAAGCAAGACCCCAAGCCAAACACTGACGGTTTTTGGGAGAAAGACTATTAATTCAGAACTGTTTTCACAGGATGAATTGCTATGTACAAAGTGTGACAATGTCAATAATGTGTATATATGCTGTACATGTGTGCCTTATAGCTTGAACTGTTGAAAAAAAGCTGAGACACAATAGAGACTTGAAGATATCAGGTCTCACACAAATGCACATCCCCCAAGGTGCTCTGGTCTCAGACATTCCTTAGAGCATCACTGGGCTTCACTGTTGGGACAATTCTCCCCCCGCCAAAGTGGGAGGGAACTGCTAGTAGAAGCTAACCACCCAACTCAGATCACGCTCTTCAAGTTTTTGCGGCCGCTCAGACAAGTTCTCTCAAGGAGAAGGGGTGAACATGTGCATCTTGAGACTATAGGCCGAGGCCTAATCTCGATGCAGAAAATGGAGCACTAGACTCTGGGCGCCTCTGGATCAAATCTTTTGGGACTTCTCGTGAGCCACACAAAGATCCAGAAAGCAAAACTCCTCTTTTGAGAACTTTCAGAATCTTCAACGTCAACCCAGAGATGGAAAGACAAAGACTTTTTGGGCCCACGCCCTAACTTCATCTCTCTCCACATTTTCGGATGTGAACATTGCTTAAGGCAGAACCAACGCAAACGGACATTTTTGCAACTTCAACCACGGTCTATCCAGACACCACGTGCAGGGAGCAATGAGGAGCTCATCTTCCCACAGCGTGACCTCTACAGAGACAAAGGAGGACGGCAGCCATCTTCAGACTCTGGTCGTATAAACTGTCACATGGGCTGGTAGACACAGTAATGCAAATAGGTTTAGATAAACAGTCTGGACTTGTGCATTTTAGGAAACTCATCTGCATACTTATTTAAACACTGTATGTCATTTTCTGGTCAATAAATCTTCATAAACCACAACTTGCTTTGGTAAAGTGCATGATTGATTTTCAGAATGGGGTCAATGGAAATGTGAAAGATCTTACAACCTTCAGATTAGACTAATTAATTAATTAATCAATAAATTGTTAATTAATTAAAATATTTGATATTAGAATCAACTTTTCTCACTTTGGTGAGTGGTGCCCCGAATAATAATCTCTATTAGGATTCTATTTATCAAGATATAATAAAACACTACATATTTGGTGCTTCCGTTGTGAGGCCAATGCCAAATATTGTAGTAATAAACAAAATCACTACATATTTGACGCCCCGTGAGAGACCGCGTGTACACTCCTTCTGAAAATGAATTATGACTTACTAAAATGTGTTTATGTTGATTTAATGGACCTACTCAAAACTAAAGCTGTTGGGTTGTTTAAAATGTCCATATTTGCTGAGCAGTCCTTAAAAGCAAAAGCTTAAATGTTTCTGACCACCGCTTAGGTCGCAGACACATTTTTCTTACAAACTGTGTGCAAACTACCGTTTAAGTGGAGACACACTCTTAAAGAAAAACTCTGACTAGTCATGCCTTGCTGTGCATACTTTTCTTTAAAGGCCTTAGGTATAATTTAACATCTGCGTACAGTCCAGTGTTAATATTATTACCGATATTTTTATTAATAGCTGGTACAGTTCAGCATTAATAATATTTTTGTTGCAACACTTTAAATTTGCTTACAATTCACCAAGAGTTGAATTGCTAAGATCAGGGCGTGCCTTCGATTTATGACTCTTTGTCTCAAGGAGAGAAGTTACTCCCTCGACAGCCAAAGCAGACTGGAGCAGGTCTGAGCTTTGGAGAGGGCCGTCCTTGTGACATCACAGAGCCGGCCTCCAGCGCCGGAGCTCGCACCCCTCGCTCGCCCCTCACACACAGAGGAGCAGGAGCAGGAGGAGAGAGAGAGTCAGCTCCTCAGTTGACTGTTGGTTGTTTTATTGAAAACAAACCTAAAAGTTGATTCTTTTCAATCTTTTCTCACTAACTAACTTTCTCTAACTTGTCAATGTAATCAATGTCTTTGACTTGACACATTTTGACTTTACAGCTTGTTCACTGTTCCACAAAACAAGCCTAAACTAGCCTAAAACGATCAATGCTCACTTGAACAACCGGAAGTAACAAAATTAGATGCTAAATATTTTAATTTGCCAAAATTATTTATATTTAGACATTTTGTGAAATTTTCAAATTTCTTAACTCGTGAACTGCTGGACG
This sequence comes from Mugilogobius chulae, assembly GCA_038363315.1. Classification (NCBI taxonomy): domain Eukaryota; kingdom Metazoa; phylum Chordata; class Actinopteri; order Gobiiformes; family Gobiidae; genus Mugilogobius; species Mugilogobius chulae. Next base: position 7,805,780 of record CM076414.1, read on the forward strand.
GTCACAAAGAGTTAAAGACATTTACTTTCATACAAACATGGAAACTCAAGTAATTTCTACTTCTAGAAGTCGAGGAGACGTCCTTGACCCTGAATTAGAAAATACTGCTGGAAAACCTCAATCAAATGTTCATAACAAAATTCAAAGAGCAGATCATTTTGAACAAAACCAAGAACCCTCTTTGGTACAAAAGGCTTTTAGAGAAAGCAAAACAGCCGAAAACCTCGCATGGCTGTTAGAACAAATAGTTGTAGTAAGAGCACAACTATTACAAACAAATAAGCAACTTCAAGAAAAAGAAGAAGCTTTAGACTCAAAAAGACAAAATGACTTACTTGAAAGAAGTTTTATTTCTCAGAGAAGACAAAACACTTCTCTTAGAGAACCTTAGACTCATGCATTCAAAGCATAGAGACTTGGAGAAAGAGCTGAATTTTACAAATTCAAAGCTCAACAAAACAGAAGAAATCATCTCCAGACAACAAGAAGAGCTAGCCGCTATGAGCGCTAAGCTAAATGAAACAGCCCAGAAACAAGCTCGGTGTAAACACCGACTTGAAAAGGCTAAGTTAAAGCTCAAACTTCTAAAACAAAACTGTGGTAACTATGACAACAATCACCTGCTGTCATTTCAAGACCTTAACCTTATGGCAAAATGGATCCCACGTTTTGAACCTAAATTTGACTTAACACCTTCCCACATTGAAGCGTATTTGAGGAACATTGACACTTTCATGTGTAGATTTCCTCAGGCTACAACAGCAGACAAAGTCACTTTGATCAGAATGACTTCATCTGAGCACGTTAGAAGCTTCATTGACCGACAGTCGGCTCAAACCCAGACCGACTACAGTCTTCTGTGTGACGCTCTAAGAAAAGAGTTTTCAGACACTTTCACCACAGGCTTCAGAGTAGCTATAAATGTGAAGCAGGAGGCACAAGAGCCTCCAGAAGCTTACTATTGCAGACTTCGAAACGCTTACTTTGGCTCTAAAAACCAAGTTAACATGGAAGAAGATTTGACCTTCAAATCTCTCTTCATTGAAAATCTTCACCCCACTTCACGTGAGCTTCTCGGTGTCTCAGCCTGGCCTGAAAAACAGACAAGCCGTGAATTACGGGATTTGGCTATCAAAGCTTTTATCAAACACAAACAAACAATAGAAAGAAACAAAGATCTCACCCAGAACATTAACTCAGAGAGCCTAAAACAAGTTAAAAGTCGAGACCGCAATACAACAGCTCAAATTATGCCTTCTTTATCCTCAAAGAAGTGCATGAATGAACGAAAACAAGTTCACAGACAACAAAAGTACAGAGAACGTGTAAACACGCTGTACTACAATCCTGACACAAGTCTGATCAATGAACGTGAACGAGACCCTGACTGTCCAAAGAGACGTAAGACTAAAAGTGTCCAACAGGGGGGTCACATCACCGTTCAGAAAAAGAATGTAGCAGATTCTAAAATCTCAAAACGTGACAAAATCTTAGAGATAAGTCCTCCACAAGAACATGAACCACAGTGTCATGATTCTGAAAATGAAACCACTGAGTCAACATTCAGTGAAGACAATCAGAACCTAAATGAGCTTTTGATTAGTCGCCTTCAGGACAGTGATGAAACACAAGTATTCACACTGGACTCAGATAGTCACCTGACCAAAGAAGAAACTTCTTCACAACAGCTCCAGAAGCTAACCAAAAATTGTGACTTGGGCACCTCAGAGCCCACAATCAGCCCAATCTGTCGACCTGCAGTAAAGACAGAGGAAACTAAACGAGCTGATAACACAGTCAGTGCCTCACAGTTAAGTTCAGACACAGAACTTCAACACGACAGTGCACCTGGCACACAGACCAAACGTCCTTTCAAAAGATTCTTGTGTAACTTGACCAAAAAGGGCCCTGCGCAAAAACTGCACATGCCCACCATTTTGGATAATGAAATCAAACAAGAAGCAATGCTTGATACAGCTGCCAAAGTCAGTGTAATGTCAACTATGCTTTTTAAGAAATTACAAACAGCATTGAAGGAAAAAGGAAGAAAACTGAACTATCATTCAGACTCTCTTCAAATGTGGTCTTATTCTGACACTAACATTGTGACTAAAGGAGAGGCACTCATCCGCCTCACGATTGGACCAGTAACTGTTGTCCATCCTTTTTATTTGTCTCCACTTGACTCGATTCCTCTCCGTATCGGTCAAGACCTTCTGAATCGATTTAAACCCATAATCGATTATAAACATCTGACTCTTTCAGCAAAGATACAAAAGCCTTTAGCTTTTGATCACCAGACTTCTTAAGTCCACTTTCAGTGCAGGGACACAGCTCCATCCGAGTCAAAGTGTTCACAAATGCACTTAGGTCAAACTAAAGGTTAGCCTCTTAGACAAAATTACACTAAAATTCAGGAATGAATTTATAGTAAAAACTTAAACCTGCTGCCCACATGCAAAACGCATGTAAGAAAAGACAAAAGAGACAAATTAAATTGTTGTCAGTAAAATCAAACTGAAAACAATGAAAGCAATCTGCACAAGCAGAAAATAAAGTACTTTGCCAGAACATCCCAGTATGGCACAGTCAGTTACAGGTAACAAGGCTCAAAACTGCCTCCAAAACCCTGAAACTCTTAGTGCTCATCGAGCATTAATGTAAATAAACATGAAACGTACAACCTAGTTTATGTTTATATAGACACAAAATGAGTTTATAGTTAAGTCCTTACAGACATTTGGACAAAAACTTAAACTAACAAAACAGTGTCTCATCAGTGTTACTCCAGCAAACACTGAACTAACAACAACAATCCCTTCCTCAACCACAGGGGGGAGCCGTTTAAACCTCTGACTAACTCTTGTCCAAAGTTTAAACTAATCCCTATGCATGCTTTTCTCTTTTACTAAGGCCACTGTTTTCAATATGACAACACAGAGCCCTGAATCACAGAGCTCATCTCAGTCATAAAACAGTCATCACTTAAAAATTTACTCAAAAATGTTAAATTTCTGAAATACTCTGGATCAATTTTTGCAAAATTGCTCTGTTAATGTAAATCTCATGGTTAATGCGTTCATAACCTTAGTGTTTAACTTCAGAGTTTTGGACTGCCTTGGTAAAGATGTGACATCGTTCAACAGCTGTTTAGGATTTATCAAAATCAAATTTGATAACTCCATAACCCTCTTGACATGCATAGCTTTTACTCTTCTACAGCAAAATTTATCTCAAGGCTAATAGCAACTTAGCCAGAGTCAGCTAAACAAATAGACTTTAGCTCATAGCAGTAGCTTAGCTCCAGCTATTAGCAGCTATCTTAGCTTGAGCCAACCACAATCTGTCTAGACAATAGCTTAGCATTAGCATTTTCCCTTTCAAATAAATTTCAAAACTTAGATTTTGTAAATTTATTTAACCACATCACTTAAGACTTAGCATCATTAGTCTTCATGTAGCCTACATAGCTTACAGCTCAGGCACATTTAGCTTAGAAGTGCTACACAGTTAGAGCAGAACCAGCCAACTGTGTGACAGCACACCCTGCATCGTCATCATCGATCATCTGTGCCAAGCACATGCCAACCTCAGCTCTAATGACAGAAGATGGCATGCAGGGGGACATGTAGTGAAACATTCACTGCCCATCTGATCTCTGAAAGTTTAAGACAAGTTTCAGCATTTTTGCCACTTTTGAAAGCTGGATTGAAACTCTGGACCTCACAGGACAGGATGCATCAACCCCTCACCCGCTCAGGAATGTGATGGTGATTGATGACACGGGGCAAAGCAGAGAAAGACCCAAACACTGATGACAGATGGTTTTGGGAGAGAAAGACATTAATTCAGAACTGTTTTCACAGGACGAATTGCTATGTACAAAGTGTGACAATGTCAATAATGTGTATATATGCTGTACATGTGTGCCTTATAGCTCGGACTTTGGTAAGAAAAGCCGAGGCACAATGAGACCTGAAAATATCAGGGGTCATAAAACCCCCAGTGCTCATGACTGAGATAAAGCAGAGCTTCAGGCTGATTGGACAATTTCCCCACCAAAGGGGGAGGACTTCTGCTCAGGAGAAGCTCAACACACAATCTCACTCTCTTCAAGCTTTTGCAGGACTCGGAAGTAGTCCACACACTGGGGAAGTTGGAGTTCCTCTTGAACATGTGCATCTAGACAGGCCCCAGGCCTCAGGTGCAGGACAATGGAGAAAAACAACATCTGCTCTCGGCTCTGGATCAAAATCTTTTGGGACTTCTAGTAAGCCACACAAAGATAGACAAAAATCCAGACAACCAAACTGCTCTTTTGAGGAACTTTTTGGGAGTTTTCAGGGCAGCCTCAACTCAGAGATGAAGAGACAAAGACTTTCTGGGCTAACTCCCTAAACTCTATCTCTCTTCACATTTCTTGGATGTGAACATTGCTTAAGGCAGAACCAACGCAAACGGACATCTTCTGCAACTTCAACCGGCCTTGCCCTGTCACCCCAGCCCTGGCCATGCTTGTGCAGCAGAGAGTGGAGCCATCTTCTCTCAACGCAACCTCCACAGAGACAAAGGACATCTGAGGTCGTATGAACTAAACTGTCACATTTGGCTGGTATAGACACAGTTAATGCAAATAGGTTTAGATAACAGTCTACTCTTATTGTGCATTATTTGAAACTCATCTGCATACTTTATTTAAACACTGTATGTCATTTTCTGGTCAATAAATCTTCATAAACCACAACTTGTTTTGGTAAAGTGCATGATTAATTTTCAGAATGGAGTCCCTGGAAATGTGAAAAGATCTTACAACCTTCAGATTAGACTAATTAATTAATTAATCAATCAATAAATTGTTAATTAATTAAAATATTTGGTATTAGAATCAACTTTTTCTCACTTTGGTGAGTGGTGCCCCGAATAATCAATCTCTATTATGATTCTATTTATCAATTTACTACATATTTGGTGCTTCCGTTGTGAGGCCAATGCCAAATATTGTAGTAATAAACAAAATCACTACAGTGTCTACAGTAACTAATCAGTAGTTCTACATCTCCCCTTGTGCTGTTTTTCTGCCTAGTACGCTGTATGCTAATTCTGCCTTGCATAACGCACAGACTATCCGCCCCAGAGTAGGGATATAACGATATTGGCTATATCGTGAATGTGATATCAAAATTGCCACAATATATCGTTGTGTCTTGATGATATTTAACAGCAGCACTTTGCGTCAAAAATAGTTATGAGTTTGCTGCAGACGCTCGCTTATGCCTGATTTCTGTCTCTCTCTGGAACACTGCAATATAGGCGGCTACTGATGCTCCTGCTTCTCTGTTCTCTGTATTACGCCGGGCTCACACTGCATCCAGTCCGTACTCCGGTCCGGCATATGGAGGCTTTCCGTTTCTTGATAAGTAATGAAAGGCTGACATCGCAATCCGTCCAGTCTGGTGAGCCGCGCAGCTCTGCTCTGGTCGTCCGGATCATTTCCGTTTCCACAAACTTTTCCGGACTGCCGGAGTGGTCCGGAGCCCTTTTTGGTGAAGTTGTGAAAACATATACGTGACTATTGAACACACAGGATGTAAATAAACGTCCCGTACTTACCCATTGTGTAGTGAAAATTCCAACAGAAAATGAACTGACAAGGAAATAAGTCCAAAACTCGGCGCAAGTGTTACATATACACGTCAGTGATTGCGTAAACTCCCTGAAACTCCCAAGTTGAGCATGAATCCCTGTGAACTCATGGTCTCGCAAGGCCAGCAGAGTCCGTACATACGCATGCATATTCTGGTTGCAGTGTGAGTGACAACAGGACCCAGACGGATCCGGATCTGGATCTGGACTGGAGGCAGTGTGAGCCCGGCGTTAGAGCACTCCTCATCAGTGAGCCACAGGAATATCTCTCCAGAATTTATCTACAGCTTTCGTTCACATTTGTGTTTTTAGGAAAAAGAGTTACACACGACAAGTACATGCGATAGCACGAGTCCGGCAGTGCGCTAGCTTCTCAAAACTTTTTCCGATTGCTCAAATCGCTTCATATGAAACTCACTGGAAAGCAGCTTTAGTTAAACACACTTTAAAACTCTTCTAACCCAACTCCACGCTGTTTGGCCGCAGAGGACAGAGGCATGTGGCCCTTTTTTTTCCATTAAGTTAGTCAGAAATCTGCGTTCAGACCGGACAGCGTTTTTGCGTCTATTTTCAATGTTAAGTCAATTTAAACCCGCGTCTTGAGCGTTCAACTGTATTTGTGGCGTGTATTGGCATCTGGGGCATCTGTTGACGCGCCTTTCTGTGTCTGAAAATGTGGCGTCTTGTGGAGTGGAAGCGCGAAGCTGTGGCCGCCACAGGAGTTGGGAAATTTCGTCTCCTGACACGTTGGAAGTGGGCGTCAGCCAATCAGAGACTACACTGCTGTGACATGTGACATGCTGTTCTGCTCTCACATCAAGAGGAAAGGAGAACTGTTTACTGAAGTCTTTTAATAACTTTTTTAACAAAAGGTTGCTTGTTGGAGGCTTTTTTCAAAAGTTTGGTCGTTTGTTGCTCTGAAAATCAAAACAAACAACACAAGACATGATCTGGACTGACAACGCCTCACATAGACCTATTAAAAATGACATTGCCTGGAGGAAGAGAAAGTTGTGCGATCGGGTAAGTTACGTTTTATAAATGCAGCAAGCCTCCATCTCTCTCCCTCCCTCCTCTCTCAACATGATCTGTCTAAGTGCAAAACAAAGCCTGCAAACAAGCGGGAACTCAAAGAAGCGCGTTGGGGCGTTAAAAGTGTTTTTTTTGTCCCCTAATGCCTCTGCGCGCATTTCGGGGTTTTGGACGCCTATTTGGACGTCAGCTTCGAAAATGTTCTGCGTCAAAATACGTTGTTATTTACACCTACTTTAAACCTGTTCGCTGTAACAGCAATCACAAAACAGCACAAATACAAATCCACAATGTCACTAAAAGTTGCAGTCACTGTTATGCTGCGTTTACACCGGACAGCGTATTTGCGTCAAAATTCACACGTTTTTAGCATATTTTGAATAGTGCACGTATTGTCCATCACAAAGTGCTTTGTCTAGCCATCTCCAAGCACACAAACCATTCGCCTAGAGCATGCTGTTAAATACCCCGACTCATAGCACACAGACCATAAGAGTTAAGCATAGTCTCTCAGCAGAGGGTTTCATCAAATAACAAAAGAGGCTTCATGAGGAAAACCTTCATTTCACTCCAGCCTTTTCAAAGCCAGATTCAGAAGTCCCACTCTATTGTTTTTTTTTTTTTCAATCTGCAGCATTAACCCTGTAAGACCTGACCCATTAAAAAACAGTCAGAAAATTCTGATTTTTTGGAGCTGAGATGTTTATTAACTCACAAACAAAATCCACAAAATTTTTTTTGCTACATCATGTTGTTTTTGAGATATTTTTTGTATCACATTTGATACAGCGGGTGTTTTTGGCAACTTTTTGGTCACAGCAATGTTAATTTTAGGCAAGAAAAAATGAGTTTTGTCAATAACATTTTGAACATATAGAACATATTTTGAAGTTTTTCCTATTTTTCTTTTCACATAACAATTTTTAGGGCATTATTATTTCACTTTGTGGCAGGCTAAAAAACAGTTTCTGTCTTTGTTCAGGCAAAGATGCACCTTACACTTCCCTCAGTAGACATGTGAAAAATGATTGCCGTGCAGTGCTTCCATCTCTGTCGGGTTTCCCATGTAGAAAAATGGTCTGGTAAAAAGTGCGTCTAAAGAAGAGCGCTCTACCGCACCTGCTCCATGAAAACGCCTCTCCCAGTGTCAGAGCATGACGATAGTGGCATGTGGGAACAACAGGGCTGTGCAAAGCTAGAAAACAGTGGTCTGGAGTAGTGACCTGCACGGGACTAGATTTTCATGACCGCTCCCGCCCGATCCCGAAGCAGCCGTGCACAAGCTGCACTGTGCCTCACATCAAGTGGCACAGTGCAGCTTGGCCTTTTACGGGGTGGTGTTGAAGTCGACTCAGGGGAGGATAGTGGTCTGCCACACTTGGCCTTTCCTGCGCTTATGAGAGAAGTACCAACCAAAGCCTGAAACTTTTGCAGAGCCATGGGTTTCAAGCTTCTTCTGGTCTCTTCTGTAGAGATTGGAATACAGTAACAGTAACAGTGTGCCACTAGATATACATGTACCATCTTCGAGACCTGAAGTTGAACTTGTAAAGTGCAGACAGCATTTCAAGGAGATCGACACCTCCCATAAACTGGCGGCACGGTGGCAGAGTGGATAGCGCTCTGGCCTCACAGCAATAAGGTCACGGGTTCGTTTCCCGCACGGCCCGGGCCTTTCTGTGTGGAGTTTGCATGTTCCTCCTCGTGTCTGGGTGAGTTTCCTCCGGGCACTCTGGTTTCCCCACCAACTGATAACATGCATGTTAGGGAACAGTTGGTGGTGGTAGTCGGAGGTTGAGGCGCCAGGTGTTTAGGCGAATCTCCTCTGCTGAGTTGCCCCAGGACAGTTTACTGTCACTGAGTGGGGAGGGGAGTGGTTCATCTCACTTTGAAGCGCTTTGTGACTCTGTGTCTGTAAAATGCACTATACAAAATAAAGATTACTTACTATAAACTTGTTGTAACTTTCAACAATGGCTGGCCTGGCAACCATTATGTGAGTTTTGGATTTGCGATCTCAGCGTTTTACATTCCCCACAGGTTCTAAAACTAAACTTATAGGTCAAAATACTAATATTTCAGAAGAATTGTTATTGTAGAAATACTCAAAAATGTATTTAAGATGGCATTTCAGTGATTAATTTGATTAATTAAGTCATTAAAATAGTGTGTGTTTATATTTTAGTAAGGATTATGTAGAATAAATCACGAAAATGGGAAATGACAATTTGGGAAAAAAATAACATATTATACCTGCAGTATCAAATTTGATACAGACATTTTAACATGATTTAGTTGTAATATAACAAATGAGTTACTTAGTAAATATGCTTTCATACGGTGAAGAAACTACTTATTTTAAAAAATGATATAGAATTTTGATGTTATTCTCACCGTAACTTCTCAAAAATTTTAAAAGATTTTCCTGAAAAAAGCAAGTGGATCATTTACTGGGAGCAGCCATTTTGGAAATTACCAAAACAAAACTTGAGCTGCCTGTAGTGGCATGATAGTTCACCAGGGGGCAGATTACATGTGTCAGATTAGATACAGCAGGTTTTTGAGGCAAGTATTGATCATGTTGATGAAATAGAGGTTTCAGAAATGTGTGTAGCAAATATGATACGAATGGCATTATAGCTTAGCTCCCAGTAGGTTAGTGGTGTGGGGATATTCCATCGACAACTTTTTACTACTGTTTGGAGGAAATGTCACTTAATGGTCAATTTGAAATTATGTCCAGGCAAAAATCTTACACTGTGTGGCCTATCTACATACATCTACTACATATTGTACTTTAGGAAGACTTAATATCAGCCTGTATATACAGACTGGCTTGTTGCCATATTTGTGAAAAGACCAAATTATTAATTCCAAGTAAATTGTTTTCTTGTATTTACAGAGAAGCCAGATTTGGTGAGCCAGCGTAACCTCAAGAGGGCATTATTGAGGCAGTACGAGTGGGTGGCTGAAGGCGTGGACAGAGGTACAACTAAAAAGGCTTCTCTAAGGGACATCTACACTGATCTCTACATCATTGAAGGAGATCAGGGTGAGGTCTACCAAAAAAGTGAAGCCAGACTGGTTCAACGTGGAAAGAACATCGAAGTGAGAAAGGAGATTCCCATTAATTATGCAGACATTTTCAAAGCTTCTGCCGACAGACCAAACGAGAAAATCAAAACGGTGCTTACAATCGGAGTGGCAGGAATTGGAAAAACCTTTGCCTCTATGAAGTACATGTTGGATTGGGCTGAAGGAGCGTCCAGTCACAACGTGAACATGACCTTCCCCCTTCCTTTTCGAGAACTGAATCTGAGAAAGGACATGGAGCTCAGTTGGGAGGAACTCCTTAACGACTTCTTCCCCTGCATGAAGACTTCAGAAATAACAGACTACAACAAGTACAAAGTCCTGATTGTCCTGGATGGTCTGGACGAGTGTCGGTTGGAGCTTGATTTAAGTCAGCAACAGAAATGGTCAGATATAAAGCAGAAAATGCCAGTGAATGATCTTTTGAGTAACTTGATCATTGGAAACCTGCTTCCTGAAGCTCAGGTGTGGATCACCTCTCGTCCGACTGCACTGCGATGTATTCCAGCTGACAAAGTGGAGCGAGTGACTGAGGTCCGAGGGTTCAATGATGAGCAGAAAGAAGAATATTTCAGAAAGCAGTTTGATTGGATCTAGCTGAGAAAGTCTTGTGTTATGTGAAAGAGTCCAGATGCATTTTCTTGATGTGTCACATTCCTGTTTTCTGCTGGATTGCTGCTAAAGTTCTGGAGGCTTTTGTACAAAATGGTCACCAGGGTATACCAAAGACCCTGACAGACCTGTTTGTTCACTTCCTTCTGCTGCAGTGCAAACAGGCCAATGCCAAATACAATCAAACAACCGATGAAGATTCAACAACCTGGAATGAAAGAAATGTGAAATGTGTCGTAGGTTTGAGTCAAATGGCCTTTGAAGGGCTGGAGAAAGGAGACCTTCTGTTCACTGAAGACGACCTGATCAGCTACGGTCTGGATGTGAAGGAAGCATCTGTCTACTCTGGCCTGCTCACAAGGGTTAGACGAGAGGAAAGTGAACTTTATCCAGAACAGTTTTTCAGCTTTGTCCATCTGAGCATCCAAGAGTTTCTGGCAGCTTTTTATGTCTCCTACACTTTCAATAATGAAGGTGAAAATGTGTTCAGCACCTCGGACTCCTCAGACCAGTCTGCCTCAGACTTCTACAAGTCTGCTGTGGACAAAGCTTTGAAGAGCAAAAATGGAGACTGGGATCTGTTTCTGCGTTTCCTTCTTGGTCTCTCTCTCAAGACCAATCATGATCTCCTAAAGGAGGTGTTAAAGACGCCCGAAAACACAGAGCAGATAAATAAGGAAATCATTGACTACATCAAAACAAAGATCGATGGAGAACACAGTGAAGAAGGCTGTGACGCAGACACAAGCATGAACCTGTTCCACTGTCTGAATGAGCTCAATGACCGTTCTCTTGTAGAGGAGATCAAGAAGTATCTGCAGGCTGACAAAAAGAACTATGAAAACTTCTCCCGTGCTAAGTGGGCTGCTCTCACTTTTGTGTTGCTGACGTCAGATCAAAACCTGGACGAGTTTGATTTAAAAAAATATTGCAAATCAGAGACAGTCCTTCTGGGAATGGTGCCAGTGGTGAAAGTAGCAAAGAAAGCTTTGTAAGTATATACCTTTTACTCTTTGTCATTGTCTTTCCCCTTGTGTTGTCTTTGTTAGCAGTGCACCTTTCATCTGTTTGGGCGAATTACTTTTTCATATCAGAAACATTAGCATGAATGGGATGTTTTTGACCATCAACGAAAAAAATAAATCAACCTAAGTCAAGTTTAAATGTCCCAAAGACAGCAGGAAGATTAGCATATACAATTCCTCATCATGTTGCTACAACTCTACTGTTAGCATCCAAAGCAGCCTGATGAAAAAGCTACTGTTTTTAGCCTCATGTAAACCACTATAGCACAAAGAAGCTAAATGCAAAACTGATTTGTCAATACTAAACTGCTGCGCACACCTAAATTTCTCTTCCAGACTGAGTTGGTGTGAACTCTCTGAGCGGTCCTGTGGTGCTCTGTCATCCTCCATCTTAACGTCTGCCTCCTCAAATCTCACTGAACTAGACCTGAGCCACAACGAGCTGATGGATTCAGGTGTAGAAAACTCTCTGATGGTTTAAAGAATCTCACCTGTAAGCTCAACATTCTCAGGTAAGACACTTTTTACTGATTCTTCTGATCTAATCAGACCTCACTGCTGTATGCCAATGCTTCTCAAACTTTTTTTGCCATGCCCCCCTTAGAATGGAAAAAATGATCAATGCCCCTACCCCCTCTGCAAAAGTAGGCTACAAAAATGTCTGTCTGTGGTATTTAGATTAGATGCATAATTTTAACACCAAATTATTATTAAAAATGTCTAATTTGTAGTTCAATTTTACATAATATTATCACCAGTGTTCATCAGTTTTAATATTGATCAGAATGTTATTTCCATTTTGTTTTAGGCTGAACAGAAATTTATAAAACCAAGCTCATGGTTTAACTTTAGCTACTCATAGAACTATAGTTACATTGGTAACTAACTGTTTCAGTCCTGATGAAAACCTGGTCCACTTCTGGGATAGTCTTGGTTAAAACCAGCTCAGTGTTCACTGAATACACTGTGAGAAGTGAAACAATCCCATTTTTAACATTTTCAAAGTAAACATCACAAACTCTTGTGTAAAAGTTCGCGCACTGCCGCTCTGCGAGGCTGATTCTCAGCCTTTAACGGACCATATCTCTGTGATTCTTTGGACTTTTTGGACGATTTAAACACTCACACGGAGCTCACACTCGTCTCTGTCCGCTGTCAGTACAGCAACCTTTCTTCTCGTGTCCACTTCAATAACTACAGCGGAAGAGATCCTCTGTGTGTGGACTGTTTATGAGAGAGAGGGAGAGAAAAGCGCGCCGCAGCAGAGCGGGACACTTTCATTCATGCATCGCGTGAGTTGTGTTTATGCAGACAAAATAATGATCACAATTAAATAGCTACGTGGTGTGTTCGTTCTTTGTTTTATCTGCATCTTTAGCTTTCTTTTGACAGGATCCTGTCCATGTTGCAGCTCCGCTTGCTGCTACAGCTGTTCTCTGTGTTTTTCCTGCTTCCACTTGTATTTTTTAAGCACATTTTATCGCACACTTGCTTCCTGCGCCCCCCCTGAAAACTTTCGGCGCCCCCCTAAACGGGGCACACCCCACACTTTGGGAAGTGCTGCTGTATGGCACTATTCAACCTCAAGTGATAATCGAGCAATATAAATCAAGCCTATACACTATTATAAATAGAGAAGGCCCATTGAGGTTATATTTATACACTTAAATCTACACAATTAAAATGATATAAGGTAAGTGGTTTCCAAGCAAATCTCTGGTTCAAGCAAGGGAGTATTGATTAAAAAAGACTGGGACAATCATCAGGCTTACCATTTGTCCTTTATCAACACAAAACCTTTCTTTAGATTGAGTTCTATCAAGTCGTGTTTAAAGCAACACACTTTCCCCTCACACAAGCTCAACTGACTTTTGAGATTCTCTAAATTCCTAAAGATAAAAACAAATTGTATTCTTTTTCATTACAGACCATTAGTGTTCTTTTATTAGATCAGGGGTTTCCAAACATTTCAGACTGGGATTACCAAAATAACCAGGCCAGGATTGAATTTGTATTTTTTTTGTTATGTGATTAAAATGTACTAGAATAGATTGTTTTCGATATAAAAAAATAAAATAAAATAAACACTGGAGTAATATTTGGTAAAATTACATCTTGAAATCATCTGGCGACCCCCAGATTTTGCTTCCCCGACCCCCACTTTGGAAACTACTGTATTAGATGACCTCTATAGGTAAAATGTTTCTAATCATAGCCCAATGCAAAACCATCTCTTTTTGTAATGACGTCATCAAGCAAATTTTAGTTCTATCCCAGTGTAACAAAGCCACATTTATTTGCCTAAAATAGTATTGAAATATGCACTGTACCCAGTGTGCAGTTACACACCTAATATTTAGTTACAATATCGACATAACCCTACCCCAGTTTGGAGCGCATGCACAGGCAGTTTAGAGCGCATGCACAGGCAGTTTGGGCGCATGCAAGGCAGTTTGGAGCGCATGCACAGGCAGTTTGGAGCGCATGCACAGGCAGTTTGGAGCGCATGCCAGGCAGTTTGAGCGCATGCACAGGCAGTTTGGAGCGCATGCACAGGCAGTTTAGAGCGCATGCACAGGCAGTTTAGGCGCATGCACAGGCAGTTGGAGCGCATGCACAGGCAGTTTGGAGCGCATGCACAGGCAGTTTAGAGCGATGCACAGGCAGTTAGAGCGATGCAGGCGTTAGGGGCATGACAGGGTTTGGGGCATGCACAGGCAGTTTGGAGCGCATGCACAGGCAGTTTGGAGCGCATGCACAGGCAGTTTAGAACGCATGCACAGCAGTTTAGGCATGCACAGGCAGTTTAGGGCGATGCCAGGCAGTTGGGGACATGACGGCAGTTTGGGGCAAGGCAGTTTGGGGCGCATGCAGCAGAGGCCGTTTTGAGCACATGCAGAGGCAGTTTTGATGCAGTGCAGAGAAAGATTTGAGTGCTCACAGAGAAAGATTTGAGTGCTGCAGAAGCTGTTTGAAATCCGTAGTTGAGCACGCAGTAGACAGTTGTTTGTCCATACTTTCTTTTTTTCATCATTTCAGTAACGTTCTCGAATATCACATTGACAGTTTGTAAAACCTACATACAGTACTTAGCATTTGCAACGTCATAGAAAAGAAGAGACATAACGCTGAAGTTCTAATGCAGGAGACTTGAACCCTGATGTGCTTACAGTGTGGTGGACACTTACATGCTGTTTGCGTCTGATGATGCGTAACCAACTACATTATCTGTAACGCTCATCTAGAATGTGTGATGCAGTGTGAACATGTGCTGTTTTGGTGGATACAGTTTGATAGAGTGCGTGGCTTCAGTGTTTAGCAGATCACAAGTATAGGCTTTTACAGCTGCTGAAGCAAAATGTAGCTCTGGAAAAGATTTGCAAAAGGATTACTTTATAGCCCTTGTTTTCTTTACACATACACAACATCAGATTATCATTTGAAAATGAAAAACCAGCACCATGCCTATGATACATCTATTCTGTCAGTGCAAGTACAGAAATTATTATCCACCAAGGTGAGATTTAACTCGAGTCATCCATGCAAAGGGCATGTGTGTTACCTTTTGAGCTAAACATGGACACTCCTGTAAACTGACTGCTAGGTGGGTTTGGTTCAGGATACACATGGGTTTCATGTAAAGTGCCTTGTACACCAGCTCCAGTCCAGTGCAGTCTGTTTTTGCACAAAGCTACACAGATAGAATTCTTGCAAGAATGCTCATATTATGAATTAAACGCTTAGTCCAACCGCTGCCATCTCAAAATGGACTCTCTACGGATTTTTCGGCACATGTGTGTCCTCAATGCCCCTAGGTCTGTGTACTAGGGTGCACTGGTCCTATGGGAGCCGCGTGGGTCCTGACTTGCACTCAGTGTACATCAGGAATAAGCATACAGTATATATTTGGATGACACTGTTTGATTCCAATCCGGTTGTGTTTATTTTTTCCTAATTACAGTACCACATTTCTTTTATAGTGTGCATAAAGTTCATTTGTTTTGTTGCAAGAACCAAATAGCCTCTTGTTTTTTGCAAAACCCTGAAGCAGAGTCAGAACACTTTTTGGGGCCTATAGGAATTGCACTAATAAAGGAAATTGTCGGCACACATGGACACACAGATGACGTGATTGGCTGGATTAATCTTTGTTGATATACAATCTTTTTTTTCTTAGTGAATGTAAATATTAAATCATCCATTTTTCATGTTCTTTTAAGATTCTGTACATATTGTTTGATTGACCATACCTGCTTGTCAAAGCCTGATCTGGCAGATCTCAGAAGCTAAGCAAGATAGGGCCTGGTTAGTACTTGGATGGTAGACCGCTGGAACACCAGGTGCCACAGTGGGACAGCAAAAGTGGATTGTTGTTGTGTCCTTGGGCAAGACACTTCACTCATATTGCCTCAGTGTCTGCGTACACTGGGTGAGTGAATCCCTGATTGTAAAAGTGCTTTGAGTGCCTTGTAAAGCGGAAAAGTGCTATATAAATAGAGACTATTTACAAACAAGACCTTAAAAAGTTATTCAATATTTTTAGTTCTGATGTGTTATCTTTATGGGTTATGACATGTCACACTCATTAAATATAGCGCTACTGCTCTTAAATATAATCTAAGGTACAGTATGTCAATGTCAACTTTATTTGTTTAGCACATTTATAACAACACAAGCTCAAAGTGCTCCAGGTTCACAACAAAAGAGTAAAAAAACAACACACAATACAAAAATAAAAATACAAGTTAAAGATGTGCCAACTGTTCCAGCAAAAGGCCTTGTCTTGTGCGCACTTTGGAGACCTTTAATAACAAACCTCATATGTCTGGTTGGAACACAGCCAGTTAACAACTCAAACAGGTACTCAGGAGCCAAGCCAAATCAGAATTTTAAATTAATCTTGAAAGGAACGGGAAAATATTACACCAAGGGTTCCCTAAATTCTCGTATGACCAATTTAAATTAACTCAGACTCACATGGGTATGCAACTAGACGAGTAACAATGGGACGGTTCCTCATCCCGAGAGCCAAAACAAATTTTCTCCAACATACAACTCTGTATAGAGCATGAAAGCCTGGAACAATCTCCCAGATTCTATAGCTGTGATCAAGCAAGGGTCAGTTTTCAAAAAAACAATTTAAAACTCTGCTGGGTCAATCATACTTGGTAATCTCAGCTAAAACATGTGCTTGATAAAACCGTTGTTTATTCTTTATCACTACCGTTAGGTGTATTTTATATGACATTTTAACCTTTCCTTTCAAATTTTCTATTGCAATATGAATTGATTTGTATTGTAATTGATTTGTAATATATTATCATATTTTATAATTCTGTGTATATTTATAAATATTTTTTTCCCTTCAGCGAACACTATATAAATATATTTTTATAAAGTTTTTTAGAAAATGTTTTATATGAAACTGTATTATATGTTTTGAAGGACCCCAGGAAGACTAGCTGACCCTTGGGTACAGCTCATGGGGATCCTAATAAATAAATAAAACGGGAAGCCAGTGCAGAGAGGCAAGTTCAGGTGTAATGTGCTCTCTCTTTGTCAGACATTTAGAAGATAATGTGAGATGTTTGAGACAATGAAACTTAACGTCCCATTTTCCCATTGTGATGACTTCTGTTAAGTACCTTCTGTTAGAAGAACAGCACAACTTTTTATGTCCTAGTTACAAGTCTCTTTGTTCTCTGTGTCCACAGGCTTGCAGGCTGTAGGATTTCAGAAAAAGGATGTGCCTTCCTGATTTCAGCTCTCAAAGGCAACAAGTCTTCTGTTCTAGAAAAACTTGATCTGAGCTACAATCATCCTGGGCCAGAAGAAGAGAAGCTGAAAGCTTTAAAAAGTGATCCGTTGTAAAGTTAAAAGAGGTTTGGTAAGTCAAATCTTTTATTTGAATTTCAAGAACCAGAGTTTCCCACAGTGAAAGTCATTGAATCTGTGACTCAGGAAAGAAAACATCAGTCAAACCCTGCACTGCAAGATGTGCCCGATTTTTAAAAAGCTGAAGAAAAACAGTACACTGTACTGCCAGAAGAGTATTTAGCATCTGTAAATCCTTAACAACTGTTTATTTTAAAACGTTAAATACAAGGTTTAATTCTGGTGTTTTTTCAGGGCTAGCTTACTATCACTGAGTGGGGAGGGTTCTACTCACTGTGAAGCGCTTTGTGACTGTGAAATGCGCTATAAAAAATAAAGATTACTTACTTACTTATTACTTACTTACTTACTTACTTACTTACTTACTTACTTACTTACTTACTTACTTACTTACTAGAAACAATTTAATATACAGTATATTTGTGTAGGTCTAACATGTTTGTGTTGCAGTCTGGCCCACTGCTGTGAGCACAGGTTAAAACCAGGATTAAGGAAATGTAAGTCGTTTTCTCATGATGTGCTGACTGTTTATTTTTAGTTAACATGACTTTTATGTTTGTGTTCAGACACTGCAGACCTGACCTTTGATGTGAATCACAAACACCCAAGGATCATCGTGGAAAATCAAACGGCTCGAATGAGAGAGAAAGTGTGTGAGAAGATTCCAGAGACGCGTGGTGCTGTGAGCGTCCGTCAGGTGTTCTGTGAGCAGGAGCTGAGCGGGCTGTGTTACTGGGAGCTGGAGTGGGAGGGAACTGTGGGAGTTGGAGTCTGTTACAAAGGAGCTGCCTCCAAATGTGTCTTAGGCTGGGATGACATGTCCTGGGCCGTGTTCACCTCAAATCAGTCAAGCAGTTGTCTAGATTTTGCAAAAGCTGCAAAGCAAGCACGCAGTCCAAAAAAACCCCACAGGAAAACACTGACTTTTCCATCTCAGAAAATGGCAGTGTTTCTGGACGGGCAGGCCGGCATTCTGGAGTACTACAGTGTAACACAGAAGGAGAGCGCTCCCATGTGACTACTTTTAAAACTACATTCAAACAACCACTGGTGCCTGCATTCTGGATTCACCGTGGCTCCATTAAGGTGTGTTGAGTCCCCCTGGACTCTCCAGACATTTGTGTTTTTGTGTTTCTCAAAAATTCTCTAGAGAGAACAGTGTGACCCTGGTTACCGTACACACTTTACTTTTTTCTTTACAAAGGATTGTATAATACAATACAAAATAAATACTGTTATTCTATTGTATATTATTTGTTATATTGGAGGTTGTACACCCTAATAACCTTGTTTATACTGAACATATCAGAGCCAGGCCAAAATTTTAAAATCTGGTTCTCGACCAATTTGTCTTCGATTATTTTTGCTCAGCTCCATTTGAGTTGGAGACCCCTGGTCTAGATGAGGCTGTGTAATTCTGTTCAGGAGTAGAAAGGCGTTCAAGACGTTTTGACTCTCATCTAAAAGATGAGATGACTTTTTCAATCATCAGATTGAAAATGACTTTCAGATGAGAGTCCACACCTATTGATCTTTGAAACACTGTCCCGATAACAACTTCGAAGCCTTTTTACCATTTGTCCAGATGACTATTTTTGAAGGCTTTTCCTCTTTTTGTAAAAGCTAGCATATCGACAGAAGTTTACATACAGAAAAATTATGAAAGAGTTTTAAAAGCTGTAAAATAGAAATGTGATTTGAGCTCCTAAATTAATTCATTTAAACTGTGCAATAACTTCAGGCAAAAGTGACTTTTTTGAGTTTTTTTTATCAGTTCTAACATTGCTTCCTCATCCAAAACATTTTGTCTTTGAGATACTATTCTTTTCCCACTGAGCCTCAGAAAACTGTGATCTAGATCTCTGAGATCTGCACTGTTCTTAAGTTCATAAATCATCCAGACTCAATTGAAGCTTTTCTGCTGCATTAACATATCAGACAAGATCAGATTGATTATTATGACTGTCACATGTGCTTCATTACACCTTTTTATCAGATTTTGATGCATGATCTTTGTCTTTTGACAAATTAGAATCACTTTTATGAACAAAATTAATTAATGACCAAAAATGTATTTTCAGAAAAAAAAGACATATGTTGGTATTGTATTTATGATTTTGCTTTAATATTGACATTGCTTTTACAGTACAGTATATATTATGTAGTAACATTATTTATACTTACTAAGCAGTGTTTTATTCACACTTGTTTTACTGCTAAGTGCCTCTAATCTCCAGACTCATTTCATCGTTCTGCTCACCAATGTGTAACAGAAACGTGCACTTATCATGTTTTATTTAATGGGAGATGACGGGTCATTACTTGTCCAGTATTAAACAAATTAACTTAAAGAAGTTACTGAAGATAAGACTTTTTTTCTTTGTTGTTTTTTAAAGGATAAGTTATGTTGTTTTTTTTGAATCTGCAAAACCACATTTTGAACAGCTTATGAGTCAAACTACATCATTTTTATCAAAGGGTACTTAACAAAGGAAACCATGTTGTTATGCTTTTCTTGTCATTAGTTTACACAGGGATCAAGATTTGGCCCTCCACTGTTCTAAATCTTTCAACAAGATACTCCTGTTGCACGGTGTCGGGGAAGCGCCGGGATTTTGTAAGCAGCGTTTTTAGTATGGCTTTGATCATTTGGTGTGCTGCTTCACGGCTTTGGGATTGTTCATCAGATTCTGTTGATTTCTCTGTGGGAACCAAAACTGTAGGTTCCTCTGCAGCACAGTCAGTTAGTAGAGTTTTTGGTTGTTCTAAGCCCTCTTCAAGTCGATTAGGCTCTTCCTCTGCTGGACTCACCGGCTCAGTTGGAGTCACACCTTCTTCACACGGCTCTGGGCAGCTTTTCTCTTCGACAAAATTGTCTTCTGGATTCTCACTGGTCTGCAAAACACTGAGTGGGTCTGGGGAACTCTCAGGTTCATGGTCAGGTTCAACAGAACTGTCAATGTCTGCTGACTCTGAATTTTGAGTAAGCTCCTCTGCTGGACTGGTATTCAAAGGAGCTGTGTCTTCTTCTGGAACATAGGCTATGATCTCTTCAGATGGATTTGGCTCCTCTGCTGGACTCATGGGCTCATCTTGAAGAGCTGAGGGTTGTATTGTCTTGCTAGTGCAGGGCCACACTCAAACCTATATCATTTTAAAACCTATCCAGATGGGGGTCACTTCTCCCCGTTTTTTTTTTTTTTTTTAAAGGAGCTAATGACAACTAATCTTACTTCTTTGCCCCTTTCCACTTATCTGGATGAAAGTGAAACTATTCAAAATGTTTCCACTCTAGAACAAGAACATGTTGGTAGTAAATGTAAGAATTAAAACAAGCAGCTTCACAAAAAAAAAAAAAAAACAATCTGCTGTTACAGTAGAATGAGTCTGCATGCAGTGGTTCAGAACTTTGTGTATTTGTGAAGCGCCTCCAAGTGCTATCATATTTAATAGCTATAATTCTTACCAAACCAATGAGAGAAGGATTTTGTGGTTTACTCACAGAAACAAAGCCTACATAAGTGGGACTATTTCTTTTCTTTTTGTCATGAAAATACTGTTTACAAAGACGTTCTACATCATGTGAAACTGAACAGTATTTAAACTTACTGTAAAAATCTTAACAACAATAAATCACTTGTAATGTTGTTTGTCATGTTTTATTCTGGTGTTTTTGTGGCCCTCTAGTGACATGAACCCACAAGAGGGACATTTGGTGATAGAATGCAAAGAAATAAAGAATCTGTACATAAAATACTGTGTAGTAACGAATTACCAACTGTCTGTCAACCACAGATCATTCCACAGGCAGAAGATCAGCCCTGTTACTGCTGTTTTTCCTTTCACAGAGTAGCCTAAGTATATTTTAAAAGTTGTATTTTTAAGTTTTTGTGCTTTTTTTTTTTAGATAAATTAACTGATTATAAATTAAAATAACACTGCATAGTCAATTACTGTATATTTAACTAAGCAATTAAAAAAAAAAAAAAAAAAACACTCAAATAAGCATTTTACCTTAACAAAAAGTAGCCTGTTATTTTCTTAATAGCCTGTGTAAGCTAATAATATTGATCTATTGTAGTCTATCTTTGGCAGGCTACATTTTGAACATTTTGGAAGTAGTGACGTCATGAACACTTTTACCTGGGCAGGTGCTCTTCGCGGGGCCATATCCAATCAGAAACGCCGCTCAGGCTTCCACGCGCTCGCATTCCTACGCTTGTCTTTTACGTCCTGTGAGAGCTGCGGTCGGTCAGTCCCGCACGCGCCTGCCCGCCGCTCCTCACCGCCTGCCGCACCGCACCGTCTGCCGCACGTACCGCTCCACGCCGCCCTCCCACCTTCTCCGGTAACTTTTCTCCAACTTCTTCCTCCATCTTCTACTTTTCTGTTGTTGCTTGGCTTAGTTTTCATCATGTACCGCTTGGCTATTGTAGCCTAGCAAATGTGTTCACTGCTTTTAGCCCAGCTGCAGCATCTCCCCTTATATCTTTATTTTCTGGTTTTACACTAGAAAAATGACTACGGCTTAAAAGTAAGTAAGTAAGTAAGTAAGTAAGTAAGTAAGTAATCTTAAATCTAAAATAGGATTGTCAACAGTGTTGGGGGGGGGGGGGGGGGAATAAGCAATCAGTTACATTAATTACTTTTTAAAAATGTAAGTTACTGCTCCAAGAAAGTAACTTAGTTACACTACTTTGAGATCACTTTGTGTGTATTATTGTAAACAACATCAATGAAAAATAGGATTTTATATTTTATTATTGGCATTTAAACAAAGGCTAACAACAAATGTCTTGATTAAATAGGCTCAATTTAAGTCAAATCAGTAATAAAATGATTCTGGGCTCTGTTCCAGCTGCTGATCTGTGTCTCTGAGATGTTTTATCTCACACAATAAGTCATGTTTTTGTTGTTGTTGTTGTTTTAACTTTTAGTCAAAGAGTATTTTATTAGTAACTGTAATTTAATTAGGCCTACACATACTGTATTTTCACAGTAACTAAGTTACACTGCTATTTACTCAAAAATGTAATCTAATTACAGTGACTACAGTAATTAAGTTTCACCCAACACTGATTGTTAATTGTTAAAAATAGGCCTACCTCGGCGAACCTCAAACAAGATTTTTTATATATATATATAACTTGAAATTAGCAAAGCTACTTGAAATAATTAAATGTACTTGTTCTACTAGCAAATGACCATAAAAGACAGTGAACACAAGGAAAATATGCTCATGTTATGACTTATGATGAACATCCTTAACTTCAGCTGTATTCCAGTGAACTAGAATATTTCCCAATATAAATATTCTAGCTCCCAGCTCAAAGCATTTGAACCTGCTCATGAGTAAACATTATGGCTAATGCTAACCTTTAGGCTAAACAGAAATAACGCTAAAGGAGACCTATTGTGTCAAATCTACTTCTCTGAGTTGTTAACCATGTTATGGCCGTGTTCTGTCACTTTTCTCAAAGTTGTATTTGGATTGCTTCATGCATACTTGAGTATCTTGTATTGTCTACGTCTACATTTACTTGCGATGAGTCAAAAATTAGGATTGCGAGTAAAATATGTAAGGTTCAAAATTGTCAGGTAGACACTTTCCAACAACAAAACATAGTCATTTTAAATCTGTGGCTTATTAAAGTTTATTTTTACAATGAGGAGGCGGGGCTTATCAGTTCTGCAGTTTTGAACAGGAAGTGAATGGACCCATTTCTATTTATACGCCGTTTTAGATGTGCATATTTGATCTGCCATAGATTCTTCCTTAATATCGACAAAAATTACAATAGGTCTCCTTTAAGAGTCTTTCACACTAAGCCGAGGGTCGCCCGTCTGAACCGGTCTGGCTCTGGTGTGTTTGGTGTGAATGGGGTTGTCAAGGGTCAGAGGAGCGGAGCAGGTCGAGGAGGCGAGGTTTGAACACTTGCTTGTAGAGTCTGTGTCGCCCGAGGTAAGACTAAAAACATCTGTCAAGCATTACATCACGCACATGCTCACTCGGCATTTGTTCAGTGATAAGATCGTGTTTGTGTGTGAATGCTTTTTTACATCGGTGCACCTTAAAGACACTTGAACAGACGCTCCACCCAACCGACAGCAACTGGGGGTAGAAAATACGAGGTTTACATGATTAAAACAATGAGGATTTTTCAAAGCTCAAAACCGGGACACTATCATTTAGCCCAAAAACCAACACATTTTCAGAAGAAAAGTATATAGTGTTTTAATTTGAGTCAAAAAGTTCAGATTCTTTTGTTCCTGTTATATGAAATGTATTATTGCATAACACTGTTTGAACTAAAGTAAGGTGGTCAACAAAGCTGTAAAACAGGAGTAAAATAAATAAATAATAATAATATGAATATGAATAACCGAAAATATAATAAAACTAACTGCACAAACACTGAAAACTTACACTAACAGGAGCTTCTTCTGACTTCAGTGTTTAAGATGGAGTGCACCTTTTATGAAGATTGGGGTTGTCAAGAACCTTGCATAGAACTTGAGCAGCTATGAAAGTTCACCCGTGCAATTTCAGCTGTTTCATTGGTTTATACTGCCATCGCTGCTATGGTAACCGTTGTGATTGACATGCACATGCCCAAAGAGCGCCGCTCTCACTGACCTGTGTGGCTTTGGCTTATTCTCAGCGACGCTCTGAAAACACGTGGATTTTGCTTTTTAAAAATTGGGACACACGGACGATGCATGTGCAAAAGTGGGACAAAACTATGGTTTGGGGATTGGCACGGGACACGGGACGCACGTCTCAAAATGGGGACAGTCTCGGTAAATCGGGACGTCTGGTCACCATAGCACCTAGTCACTAGAGTTCTGTGACCCCTGGGTCCTGACCATGTGTAGGGGTCCCCCAATTTTTTTTAAACATTGGTTATTTTTTCTTGTGATTACCATCCTAAACATAGAATTCTGTATAGAAAAGATTACTTTTGAATAGAAACAAAACCAGTAAAAATGACCATAGGAAATGAACCGTTTATTCACATTTAAACTGTATATAACTTGGCTTAATTTCAAATTTTCATGTGATAAGTGACATGGGGTCCTTGGAAGATTTTTGAGTCGATAGGATTCCCTGGACTGAAAAAGTTTGAGAACCCCGCCTAGAGAAGGTAGCACAGCACTTGATGCAGATTCTATAGATTCAGCCTCTGTTGTGGAACATACTGTAAATAATATTGAACCCTCCAAACAGAAAGAATTACAGTAATTGACTCCTCTGACCACTTTTGGATCGCTCATAAAAGAGAAGGTTTGTTTTGTATCCTTTGCTTCTGACTGTCTGAGGTTGTCCTCCAACATTTTGCTTTCGTCATTTTAAAGATCAAATATCTGCTTTAAACTTACCCGACATCGATGGTCTCGTCTCATTCTTGACCAATGAAAGTCTCTGGTCTCGTCTCCATCTTGGCCTCAGTGGTCTCCGTCCTGGGCTCTGTGATCTCCAAAAGGTCTTTGTCTTGATTATGTAAAATGTTCAGACGTACTGTATATAAAAACATTCGTGCAGTTTTATCCGTTTGATCTGACTTGGAACTGATGAACGTCTGCTGTCAAGGAGACGACTGATCCAGGAACAGATCCAGAACTCACCTTTTCAAATATTTAAGCAAAATATTACAGAAGCCATTAGAATTCTAAGCTAGGGTTGCAACAAGTTAAGCGACTAATTTAATAATCAAATAATTGCTAGCTTACTGTACAAAGCCACCAAAACCTGTCTACGCTGAGAGAAGAGGTTTTAGGAATCAGACAAAAGGGAATTACTTTTAAAAGACACTAGACATGTGTAAAAATGTATTTTAATTTATAAAAGAAGTTGTTTCTTGCAAAAAACAATATACACTCAAGGAAAAAAGAAACGCAACACTCAGTTTTCTGAGTTTTTGGGGGGCAGAATATTTTCTTTTTGAGATCCTTCTGTTTCATATGAACCCTACATCCATTTCTAATCCTCAGGCCAACTCTTGTGGCGTTTACACATTTTCGAGTCCAGTAACACAACCAAACAATAGAGCAACCCCCAAACCAAAAGTGACAGAGTTTCATCAGACTGTCAATAGTTCACATGACCCCCGTTGGCTCCTGGTCAGTGATTATTCAGCTCATGGATCAGCAGTAGTGTCTGATTGATCCTGTGGAATTGCCGCCCATTCTTCCACCAGTGCCGCCCTCAGCTCTGCTGGACACCCAATCTTGGCCATCTGCTCTGAAGCACTGGAACCTTTTTTCATCACTGAACACGACTTGGACCACCTCTGCAAAGTTCCAACGACAATGTGCAGTGCACCATTTGATCCGAGCTCGGCGATGTTGGGGGTGAGTGTAACCGGTGTAGACCCACACGAGGACCAGGTCAGTGAAGTGTGTGGTGGTATGGGATAGACCTACCCTCTCAGGTATAAAAGCAGGACCGGCAGATTGGGCTAATGGGAGCGTTCCTTTTAGCTCAACGTGTTTGTCAGTCGCCTGCGGAATGAAAGATCCTGGTTCGACTCCCGCTCAGGACGGTACTAACCACTATCGTCACATAAGCACTGATCCAATATCGTCAGCGCATTGGGTGTGTCCCAATGGTCTCGGCTGTGGACCTGGTGGCGGGTGAACCTGTCACAGAGATGTGTGGGGCGGTTGGTCTTGTGCAACGGTCGTTACACAGGGTGACCAGTACGAGGCGGTCGTTAGAGGAACCAGTGGCCTGGTATCGCTCCACAAGACGACTAATGGTATAGCGGTGACTCCAAACACCCTGGAGACACAAGACAACACCGTCCATAGCTCCATCTCTCTCTGGTGGACAATCGTGACATCGTGAAGAAGTGTGTTTTTGGCTTCATTCTGGTGCCTTTATAGAGAAGACTTGAGCACAGTTAACCAGCGATAAAAATCAACTCTGAGTTTCAAACATGAGTTTGGGTGAATAAACGACGCTGTAATGCACTCTTTATTGTTCTCACAATCAGTCAAGCCAAACCAAGAAATCTGTTCACCTGTCTTCAGCTTACTGTGCCTAATCATGGTGCTAGTCTTTTTTCCAAATGTACTCGTTTTCTAAGGAATTTTTGAAAAGTAAAATGTTGCGTTTCTTTTTTCCTTGAGTGTATATTAAAAATGAAGTCCATCATATCTTGAGTAAGGCAGGGCCATCTGGGAATATACCATTTTTCCCCCTCATATTGATTGATCTGTTTTTTTGATTCAACTTTGTTCAATCTTTTCATCAACAAAATAATAAAACAGTTTTAGTAATGAATTTAAAAACATTTTGGCTAAAGAATAAACTTAAATACATGTTTGTTGAACTAAATTCAAAATAAAAATCCATTTCTACACTTGCATGGCCACAAAATGGGCTAATATTTCCTTTATGATTTCATGAAAAGTTACTCCTTTTAGCTATACTTTTTTTTATTATGGCATTTGTTCCATCGCCAATGTTCCATGTGTCATTTTAAATTCTATTTCTACTAAATTGTGTACTTGAGACTTTTAATTGGAGGAGCCCGGACATAGCAACTAGCGTGGAACTTTTTCTAGTTTGGATAAGACTAATGTACTGGATATTTGAATCAACAACAGACTTTAACATGAGCGTCACGGTGTCATCCTTACACATAGGCCAGGGGTCTGCAACCTGCGGCTCGAGAGCCACATGCGGCTCTTTAAAGACATCAGTGCGGCTCTTTGAGATTTGCTTGAGAATGAGGAACTAATAGGAAAAAAGTTCAAGAACATTCTTTACTAGTCTATCCTATGTACAGTATATGTTTATTTTAAATGAGCAGTTGCTTAGTGCCAAGGTTCCATACTTTTCAGAAAAAAATCTATGCAACGAACCAGCAACCCCAACACCAAAAGAAAAAACATAGGTAATAATTACAAGTTGGAAAATCATTAAAATTGGGTCAAAATTGATTAATTTGAGTAATATTTTGCTTTATGTGACCAAAATTTACTCAGACATGCTGCTTTCAGTCAAAAAAATGAATAAATACCAGGTCATAGTTGCAAAAGTACATCTTTAAATCATCTTGTGAGCCAGGCACAAGTATATTACATATGAAAAAAGATTAGTCTTGCTATAAAATACATTTTGATGTTTTGTTTTACACTTCAATATTTTGTTTGGTTGTTTGTTTTTTGTTTTTTATTATGCAGTTGCGGCTCTACTAACTTTAATTTGGTTTGAAATGGGCAATTGTGCTCTTTTGCTGTTGAAGGTTGCAGGACCCCTGACATAGACTATCAGTATTCTGGCTCAAGATTTGACTTTTGCTCCAAATCAAGTTCTTAAAGACAAAAGATTGATTACTTGATCTTTCAATCAATAAACACAAATTGGAATTGGAAAAGAACCACTGGAATTGTGAAAGAATATTTCGATCGACTGGCAGAAGCAAACTGCTTAAACCAAAAAAAAAATGTTTAGAACAGGACATATAATAAAAATCTCACCATTAACTGGCCTTTTATGACACAAATATCTAATCAATTAATAATAAAAAATAATTTTAAAAAACCCATATATTAAAAAAATAATTAA
This sequence comes from Mugilogobius chulae, assembly GCA_038363315.1. Lineage (NCBI taxonomy): Eukaryota > Metazoa > Chordata > Actinopteri > Gobiiformes > Gobiidae > Mugilogobius > Mugilogobius chulae. The sequence continues at coordinate 7,833,656 of CM076414.1, forward strand.
TACATGTTTATTTCTATTAGCGCTTTTCTAGACACTCAAAGACGCTTTACAGACAAATGCAGTTAAACAAAGGTACAATACATACAAACAGTTTGTAATTACAACATTAATCAAACATTAAAAGTACTGTTCATGTACTAAATAATTGATTACCAAAATGATGGTTAGTTACAGGACTGGTGTAAATAGCTGAAGAGGAGAGACACAGAAGAGCTCAGGACCTCAGGCAAAACCAGCTGTATAATAAACTGTTGTCACACTGTGTCATTTGAACAACCACCTATGTATGTTCTATAGTTTCATTCAATGAAAGAGAGCATGTTATTTAGGCATGGAAGAGTCTGCTGTAAAATGTCTCGCCCCAGGGAAATGGGACAGGTAGTGACCAGTCTCTGTTTGCTGGAAAAACAGTCAGACAAAAACAAGTCCCATAAAAGCTGGCCCCCCTCACGTACTCATAACTGGCCACACACAAACATCAACACACACATGCACATCAAACATAACACACACATGCACAAACATACGTGTCTAACAATTTGTAGGGACGGCATACTCGAAACATGCCTTGTAACGTCCCTTCTGCTGGTTCTACCGGAGCC
>CM076414.1:7844463-7987833 GCA_038363315.1 Mugilogobius chulae
GTATGTGAAAGACAAAAATGACCCATGTACTGTGCTAAAAAGACCCCAGAAGTTACCAGAGGATAACAGAAGGATAAGGATAGATGATTTGCAACATACGTCACTTCCCGCACCGCCAAGGCAAAGAATCAGCGCTTTGACTTTGGACGCTTCACAGACTAAACGTTTTACACCCAATAGAGCCAAAGCCTTTTTTCATATTAAAACACCTGTGAAAGTCATGTTTTATGAGAAATGAGCAGACAATCAAAATAGAAATAAATATTTATTTATTAATCCACAATATGATTTTTCTTTTTGTGCTATGTTAGCTTGAAATCAAGAAACATACAGTATTTCTAACTGTAGCTAAGATTGTGCTTGTTTGTTTTATTTAGGGCCCAATTTTGTTTTAGTTTGATTTTGTTAAGTTAAATTAAATGTCTGAGTCTTGTCTTCACTGCAATGTGGACATTTATGGTCTAATGCATAAGTACAAAACTAGTGTACATGTATATGGGCTCAAGCTACAGTTAGCAGGCTAGTTCTTGCTTACAATAATAGACATTATTATAAATCAATATCAAACACACAGAGCCTGGTCAAATATACTAAGCATTTGTATCTACCACCATATACTTGAATGTAAAATTTTCACCCAGAAGTGTGCAGGTACTTTGTGCAACAGCAAAAATGCTCGTATGCTGCAAGCCATCTATACCAGAAGGATACCTGAAGCATTGGGACGCTTCAACTCTTGTTATGATGCTGCATTAATATGAAAGTGACCCGTACAGCCCTGCTTGCTGGTTCCGTAGTGGTCCTGCTTTTACCCTGGACCCTGGAGCAGACCTTACAGCGGTCCCTTCTTCTGGCTCGATGATTGGACAAGAGAAAACACAAGTTCAGGCCAAAACAGACGGAAAAGAGCAGAAACATGAAATAATGTTCCTCACCAAACGCCGACCTGATCCTGTGACAATCCGCCGTATTTACACTGATGAAAACTTCATAGATAGACTTAGCAAAGCAAAAGTAGCGCATTAGCATCAGCTGTTTCCTGTTTGTCGAGGCCAAATATTGCAAAAAAATAAATCCTGTGCGTAATGTGTCCAACATAATCCAACCTCAAAGCACTGAATAAACCAAGTTGAGACAGAGTTGCAGGAGCTTTGCAAAAAGTTTGTTTTTTTTTATTCTTAATAAACCGGAAGTAGTTTCTTGTCTACACCAGCGCCACAGACTTATTACACTTATTACGCATCTTTTTGTGAATCTCTCAGATTGACGTCAGGAAGAAAAGGTATAATTCAGGTACATTTTCTCTTTTATTTAATTTTTTAAAAGCATGTGTAATGTGTGAGTGACGTCAGCTGCTCACGTTGAAGAGCCTTGGGATCCTGGTAGGGATGCACCGATCCAGCTTTTCTGTTCCGATACCGATTCCGATACTTTGACTTAAGTATTTGCCGATACTCGATATCAACCGATACTAGTGTAAGAGCTGAAATACCTTATTTTTCTAATCAAAGCATAGACGTTTGGTTATGTAGTGTTATGTAAATATTATTTCTAGTGAAAGTCACAACTTAAATTGAACAAAATCTCAAACATTATGAGATGTTCTGGGTCAACACCAACCACTAGATTAGTCTCATTATGTCCAATTAAAGGCACAACAATGTATCGACTGAACCGATATCATGGAGCCGATACCTGATCCAGCAAAATGTCCTGGATCGGCACCGATATCCGATCCCAGTATCGGATCGGTGCATCCCTAGATCCTGGACTTGCAGTAGTGTGGCGGCACGGTGGCAGAGTGGATAGTACTCACAGCTAGAGGGTTGTGGGTTCGACTCCGGCACATTTCTGTGTGGAGTTGCGTGTTCCTCCCTGTGTCTGGGTGGCTTCCTCCGGGATGTTAGGGAATGCTTGATGCCGGTCGGAGGTTGAGGCAGGGCAAGTGTGAGGCTCTTTGGAAGACATCTGTCTGTGTAAATGTGCTATAGAAATAAATCATTCATTCATTCATTCTTTCAGTAAAACACTCCGGTCTGAGGGTTTCAAGCTAATAGAAACATGACTTAAGATACTGTCATTTCTGCTTTGTTTGAGCCTAAAACCTCTCGCCTTTAGAGTACGTGTATATCAGAACGATTACTCGACAACTTAATTATTTGAGATGTGATAAATCGATAAACTTTCTGTCACACGTGCTCAGGGGCTAATACTACACCTCAATCGCCATTTTTACCGTTAAGAGATGCTCACACCACAGAGAGGTCAGAGCAGACTTATGAATCACATTCCTTGGGCTTCTCTTTTCACCCTGGACCTGAATGAGCAGACCGGTTTCTCTAGTGAGGTGTCAGGTTTGGTGTCAGGTCATTGTTTGGTGTTTTCTCTTCTGACACATGTTTATAGAACTGCGGTTGCTTCTTAAAAACATAGCAATAACAATCAATAACAATCGATTCAATAACAATAACAATCTATGGTTAGGTTAGGTTTGAATATGTGTAATTGTTTTTTAATCCATGTTTTTAAGGCTCAAAAGAAAAACTGGCCAAACTGAATCCATAGTGATAGTGAGTGTACGATATGTTTAGCCATGTTTGCCATTGTCAGTGAAAATGAAGCCCAGTCTCTTAGGCCAGTGGTCGGAAAAAGCCTCCAGCTACACTCATGTTGTGTCATGTCTATGAGCTTACACTAGTCCAGCCGTTCAATACATACATACAGTGTTTTCAACTCGCTCCAAAACTCTCAAAGCAACCATTATAATTGAATATTCATAATATTATAATTTCATAAAGTAAAATTTCAGCTTCGTAATGTTAAGGTGATTTTATTTGAAAAACACTATGAGAAGCTTATTTAGTCGCTCAGTTTTTATTCACATAAGACCCCTAATTTAAATATTATATGTAAATGACATTGTAATAAATGAATTTTTGTTATTTTGTTCACAGCAGCCAACACAGTTCTCCAAAAGACTCATTTGTCACTGGCTTTGCTGAGGTTTATGGTCAAATGTGTTCTGTGGAACTTTAGAAACAAAATATGTTAATTACATTTTGTTTGTGGAGATTTTTGCAGAATGAAATGTCTTTAAACTATTAGTATTTGATTTTTTTTTTTTAATCCCAAGGACTTTACAATGAACAATTTATTTCTTGGGGTGCACGGTAGCAGAGTGGTTAGAGCTCTGGCTTCCCAATAAGGAGGTCGTGGGTTCGACTCCCGGGTCGGACCATATCAACATCTCACGATCTCTCTGGGTGGAGTTTGCATGTTCTCCCCGTGTCACCGTGGGTTTTCTCTGGGTTCCTCCCACCTCCAAAAACATGCATGTTTAGGTTAATTGGGCATCACTGTAAATTTTCCCTTAGTGATTGAATGAGAGAGTGAATGGTAACCCTGGCAAGTTGGCCACTGTCCAGTCCCCCGCCTAAGGCCCAAAGTCACTGGATAGGCTCCAGTCACCCGCGACCCCTAATGAGATTAAGCAGTGGAAAATGAAGAATGAATGAATTTACTTCTGGAACCAGGGCCATCTTCCACTACTCTATTGAGCAGAGGGACTATGCATGCTAGCCTGGCTATGTTTATTTTCCCAGCAACTGAACAGTTCTCCAAAAAATGTTTGGATAGTAATTCTTTCCCTAAAGGCAGTTTTGAATGGGCTGGGTTCACCACTAGGACAAATCTCCCCATCCTGAGTCTCTCTATCCAGTAAGTCATTTCATCTTTAATATCTTAACTGTAAACTGCAAACCACCACAGTTATGAAGAGCTAACAGGTTAGCAGAAAGAACTGCGGCTGATTGACACAAGCTGTAGCAACACTGTCGTCAGCTAACTACAAGACTTTATCACTGTGTGGAATGGAAACAAACGTTTAGCTGCTAAATCAACATTTGTGAATTAAATGTGTCTCTACTTACATTTAGGTGAGTAAAAAAACAATTTAAGCTTCATGAGCCAGACGTCTTTCAGACCGGTTCAGACCTGATCCTAACGACTGTACTCATCCTGTTTTGTTGTTTTTATCAAGGAAGTTTCCCCAGCCAACTAAATGGATAGCATATCTTTCTGTATGTGCAGTAAAGGGGAAAGTAACCATGATCCCTTTAGGCACAGATTACTTTTAAGCCCACAGGTCAAACACTTGTCCTAAAGCTTATGTCTGTGTATTCCAGAGATGTCTGTGGTGACCCGTGGCCTCTCCAGGACCTGCTCACACCTCCGGCCCATAGCACGATCCTTCTCCTCTGCTCCATCACAGCTGCAGCCTCGGACCAGCTCCAAGTGTGAAGAGCTCTTTTCTCTGGAGCACAAGTATGGAGCACCTATTTACCAACCGCTCCCCGTCATCCTGGAGAGAGGAGAAGGCACGTATCACACTTTATCAGCATTATTGGCTTTCAATGGGACAAGAAAGACTAAAGAAAGAGTCAGGTTCAAGTGCCTGGAGGACTAAAGGAGAGAGTCAGGTTCAAGTGCCTGGAGGACTAAAGGAGAGAGTCAGGTTCAAGTGTCTGGAGGATTAAAGGAGAGAGTCAGGTTCAAGTGCCTGGAGGACTAAAGGAGAGAGTCAGGTTCAAGTGCCTGGAGGACTAAAGGAGAGAGTCAGGTTCAAGTGCCTGGAGGACTAAAGGAGAGAGTCAGGTTCAAGTGCCTGGAGGACTAAAGGAGAGAGTCAGGTTCAAGTGCCTGGAGGACTAAAGGAGAGAGTCAGGTTCAAGTGCCTGGAGGAATAAAGGAGAGAGTCAGGTTCAAGTGCCTGGAGGACTAAAGGAGAGAGTCAGGTTCAAGTGCCTGGAGGACTAAAGGAGAGAGTCAGGTTCAAGTGTCTGGAGGACTAAAGGACAGAGTCAGGTTCAAGCGTCTGGAGGACTAAAGTAGAGAGTCAGGTTCAAGTGCCTGGAGGACTAAAGGAGAGAGTCAGGTTCAAGTGCCTGGAGGACTAAAGGACAGAGTCAGGTTCAAGCGTCTGGAGGACTAAAGTAGAGAGTCAGGTTCAGGTGCCTGGAGGAATAAAGGAGAGAGTCAGGTTCAAGTGCCTGGAGGACTAAAGGAGAGAGTCAGGTTCAAGTGTCTGGAGGACTAAAGGAGAGAGTCAGGTTCAGGTGCCTGGAGGAATAAAGGAGAGAGTCAGGTTCAAGTGCCTGGAGGACTAAAGGAGAGAGTCAGGTTCAAGTGTCTGGAGGACTAAAGGAGAGAGTCAGGTTCAAGTGTCTGGAGGACTAAAGGAGAGAGTCAGGTTCAAGTGTCTGGAGGACTAAAGGAGAGAGTCAGGTTCAAGTGTCTGGAGGACTAAAGGAGAGAGTCAGGTTCAAGTGTCTGGAGGACTAAAGGAGAGAGTCAGCTCAGAGGAGTAAAAGAGAGGAATGGATGAGAAACACTATTCTGTCCTGAAGCTGCATTGTATGTTGGAGACACTGCACACTCAGCTTTGACAACTGTGGAACACAATGTTGCAAATAGGGATGTCAAGATCAATCAAATACAGTACTGGTGGTGGATCATTCAAGTCACAAAAGACCAAAAAGATGATATATACCGCTTATGTACAACTGATATTTTGTGCTGTTGTGGATTTAAAATTGTAAATGTGAGCATTGGCAGTTTAACAATAGTAATGGCAACGAATTTAAAATACTTAAGTCAGTCCATCCCTGAACGTAGTAATTTTAGAAGTGAAGTTCTGTCTTAAACATGTACAAAAAAGAAATACAAACTGCGGCCCAGGGGCCAAATGCGGCCCTTGGACAATATTTTGTTGGCTTTTTGAGTTTGATATTAACCAGTTTGATATCACACCAGATGAATCTGTGTTGAACTCAGAGCGGGAAAAAGTGGGACGTTCAATAAAATACATCAAACTGACTGGTGTGCATATGTAACCAATACCTACGTAAACCCACATGAGGTACCAGTTAGAGAAGTGTAGTAGTTAGGGGATAAACTCACTCTCTCAGGTATAAGAACCCACAAACAAACTGTGCTAAGGGAAGCGTTCCCTTTGGCTCAATGCGTTTGTGAGTGGTGTGAATTTAGGGGGGTGAGTGTAACCGATACCAACATAAACCCACACAAGATATCAGTGTGGTAGTTAGGGGATAATCAGGTATAAGAACCAACAAACAAACTGTGCTAAGGGGAGCGTTCCCTTTGGCTCAATGCGTTTGTCGGTGGACCGCTGTAACTACCGTGGTTTAGCTGAATAAAGGACATTACGCTCCATACGGATGTTCGAGTGCATAGCTTTGAATTTATTCTCCAAGTTGAGAATCTCTGAACTTTGTTTTCAACACATCTTGACATCTCTTAACGTTTTTACATCGTAACATCGTGAAAACTATAAAAAAGAAAACAAAACATGTCTTAGCTCTTACAGTGCATACCAAATTACATTACATGTTTTACAGACAAGAGATATTTACCGTGTTCGCCCTTTTTACCAGCAGTAGTTAAGATTTTCAGCAGAAACGTTTAGCTTTTACTCTTGCTGCGTCTTTCTTTCTCATGTCTCTTCGCGCTACTCTCTGTTTACTTCCGGTTCAAGAGGTCATATTCAAAGTACAATTCTTTTTACAAAATAAAACAAAATACAACGTATTACTCTTCTGTACCAACCTTGTGAGTTTACATTTATAAACTATACAAATAATTTTATGTAATATTTCACTGTTACTATGGAAACGTATACACTGACATTTTGGCGTCAGCTACACTCCCACCAAATTACACTTGATAACAATGAAGATGTTACAACATACATGCTTCATAAAACACATCAAGGTAATTTCCATGAAAACAAAACATTTTCTTTAAACTCAAGTGTACAAATGTACAAAACAAAAGGTAGTATCTTTAACTACTTTCAACAAGAAGAACTAACTTCTGAATAGGTCTGTCTATAATGGATAGCTTATGTAAGCGTTCACCTTTCTGTCCCAGTTTTCTGTCTCCGACTTGTAATGTCACCTTTCTTACCAGTCCATCATCACCCTCATGTACCCCAATAACTTTAGCAAGTGTCCATTCACTACGAGGGGTGTTCTCATCTTTTACTATCACAATATCACCAACCCTCAAGTTACGTTTAGTGGCATGCCAACACTGTCTCAGAATAATGTTAGAGAGGTACTCTTTTCTCCACCTGTTCCAAAACTGCTCTGACATGTACTGAACTCTCCGCCAGCGTTTTTTAGCATACAAATCTTCCTGTACAAAGTTACCAGGAGGGGGAAGTGATACAGAACCTTTCATGGTGATTAAATGGTTTGGTGTTATGGGCTCTAAACTTTTGGGATCACTTAGGCTATTAACTGTAAGCGGGCGGCTGTTTACAATGTACATTGCTTCATAAAGAAAAGTTCTTAAGGATGCATCATCCAGTCTATCGACACTCTGGGAAAGAACCTTATACAGCACGCTCCTCACTGTCCTAATCTGACGCTCCCATGCTCCTCCTGCATGGCTTGAACTAGGTGCATTCATAAGAAAGTCACATTGCCTTTCTGCCAGATAGGATTTAACTTTGTCATTGTCCATTTCACTTAAAGCTTTTTCAAACTCATTTTTTGCACCCGTAAAATTAGTTCCCTGATCTGACCTTATCTGTCTGACGGGCCCACGGATAGCAAGAAAACATCTTAAAGCATTGATAAATGCATCAGTTGTCATGTCCTCTAGCATTTCAATATGAATGGCTCTACAACTTAAACAAGTAAACAGAAGACCATATCGTTTACACACTTTGCGACCCTGCTTGTTATTAAAAGGTCCAAAACAGTCCATGCCACAATAAGTGAATGGCGGTGATGGGTCAATGCGGTCAAAGGTAGATCTGCCATTCGCTGTTGCTCAGGTGGTGCTCGTGCTCTCCTACACCACACACACTGTCTGATGTACTGAGCTACTGCTTTACTTCCACCGACAATCCAGTAGCCATTTGCTCTGATTTCATTCAAAGTCTGTCCTCTGCCTTGATGCTGAATTTTGTCGTGAAAATGTCCAATGATGAGACGTGTTATAGCACAGTCCTTGGGAAGAACAACAGGATGTCTCAAATCAAAACGAGTGGAAGCCTTTCTCAGCCTTCCTCCTACTCTCATCACGCCGTCTTGAAGAAACGGATCCAGTTCAAAGAGTCTGTGGTTGCGTGACAACTTTTGTGATTGACTCAGTTTGTTTATGTCTTTTTCAAAAGCATCTTTCTGTGCAAGTCTGACTAGCGTTAACATAGCTTGTTGTCTTTCCTCTACGTTTGGAGGTTCTTTTGTTTTGATTCTCTTTGCCATACGTTTAATGCGAGCTATGACATTGACTGCTACAGTCCATTTTGAGAATATTGCCAAATGCTCTTTAATGTCACTTTGTTGCACTGAGTCTGTTTTAGCACTTGTATTGTTTTTATTTCTGGGTCTCCCACCATAAGCTCTGGGGGTGTGCTTTGTTCAGTTACAATGACTCTATCCCATAGAAACTTGGGACCAGTGAACCAGTTTGAGTGGATTAGTTCTGACACTTTCAAGCCTCTAGAGGCGTGGTCAGCCGGGTTTTCGCTCGTGTCGATATAATGCCATTGCTTTGGATCTGTGGTTTCTCGGATTCTTTGGACACGATTTGCCACGAAAACGTGAAATCTTTTGGCTTCATTGTTAATATAACCGAGTACTACCTGTGAATCTGTCCAAAAGTACTCTTTGTCAACTTTGAGATCTAGTTCTCGTTTTAGCATACAGCTAACAGCAGCCGAAGTTACAGCAGCCGTTAGTTCCAACCTTGGGATTGTGACTATTTTGGTTGGAGCCACTCTCGCTTTGCCCATAACTAATGTACAGTGTACTTCTTTCTCACTCACTAATCTGATATAAGAACATTGACCGTAGCCCTTACTGCTCGCGTCAGAAAAGTGGTGAAGCTCAACTCTCAAGACTTTACCAAAGTTTACAGGCTTAAAACATCGGGGAATCTGAATACACTTAAGGTTTTCCAAATCATTCATCCACCCCTCCCACCTTAGCTTTAACTCTGAAGGTAGCGGATCATCCCACCCAATGCCTTTTTGACACATCTCTTGTAACACTCTTTTTCCCTCTAAAATAAAGGGGGCTAGGAACCCTAAGGGGTCATACAGGGATGCAACAACTGATAAAATACCCCGCCTAGTCATTGGTTTCTCATCAAGTGTCACCTGAAAGAAAAGTTATCACTTTCAATGTCCCATCTTATGCCTAGCACTCGTTGCACTGGGAGGTCGCTATAGTTGAGATCAACATCCTTTATCTCCGCAGCTCGTTCTGTCGCATCGATTGAGTCTAGGACCTCTCTGTTATTTGACAAGAACTTGTGAAGATGCAGTTTTCCTTTTGCACACAAAGCTTGTGCCTCTTTGACAAGTATGACTGCCTCCTCAACTGTCTCTACACTTGTAAGGCCATCGTCTACATAGAAGTGCTTTTTGATAAAGTTTGCAGCCGATGGATAGTCTGTTTCATTTTCATTGGCCAGATGCTTCATGCCATAATTGGCGCAGCCAGGGGATGAAGACGCACCGAACAAATGGACTTTCATTCGGTATTCTGTGGGCTCTGTGTCTGTGTCCCCGTTTTCCCACCAAAGAAAACGGAAATAGTCTCTGTCCTCCTCGCTAACATGGAATCTGTGAAACATCTTCTCAACATCACACATGACTGCAATGTTGTGCTTGCGAAAACGGCAAAGTACTCCTGTGAGGCCATTCGTAAGATCAGGTCCCGTTAGCAGGTGATCGTTTAGTGCTGTACCTTCAAACTTTGCTGAGGCGTCAAATACCACCCTTATTTTCTCTGGCTTGCGGGGGTGATAAACGCCTTGATTCGGTATATACCAGGTACACTTCCTTGTTCTGGTTGTGACACTGCTTTTTCTGCATCACCGTCTCTGAGTACTCCTTCCATGAACTTTACGTAGTCAGCTTTGAACTTTGGATCTCTGTCGAGTTTCTTTTTGAGCTGCTTTAAGCGAACGAGAGCCAAAGATTTGTTGTTTGGGAGCTGTGGGCGTGCTTTAAAGGGCAGCGGCATTTCTAGGTGTCCCTGCTCATTTTGTCTTATTTGGTTGTTTAGAATCTGAAGAAACTGTATATCCTCTTGTGATATACCACTGTCAGTTGGTTTAGTGTCTGCAAAGTCTGACTCGAGAACCTTGATGATGGTTGAAGGAGTTACAGCAGGAACCTCTTTAACAGACACTCTGTGACATAGTCCAGTTACATTGCTAGCATTTACAAGCTGGGGTGCTCCTCCTACAATGCTCCAACCTAGATCTGTCCTTACAGCGTAAGGCTCACTGTCACCACCAATGATGACCTCTCTGGGGGCTAGGGCTCTGGAGCAATCATACCCTCTCAGCAGTCCAACAGCACAGTCCATTAAAGGGGGCATCTCTGAAGCTAAGTTAGCAAGGTGTTGCCATTTGCGAGCTGTTTGACAAGTAGGAATATGAGCACGCTCAAGCGGAATAAAGTCTCTGGTGTACGCTGGGGGTAACTCAATGTTAATGTCTGAGTAGAACCCTCTAATCTTAAGACCTTGTACTCTTTGACTTTTCACTATAGAGTCTCTTTTTACCATAGTGGCAAGCTTTAGTTGAACTGGCTCTGAAGCTACCTGTAGCTTTTCACACACTTCCTGATCAACAAAGGTGTGAGTACTTTGAGTGTCCAATAGAGCATACACTAAAGTTTCACTGTCAGGTGCATTAACTGATGACATCCACACAGGTACGATCATTGACGTGTTGCAGCTCTCTCCTCCTCCCACCGTGCATGAGAGAGAAGTAGTGGTTTCACTTACTGTGCTTTCCGCAGGAAGCTGGTCTGCTGACGCATATATTTTGCATATGCCACACGTTGCTCTGTTTTTACAGTCTTTGGAGTTGTGACCTTTTCTCAAACAAGCAAAGCACAGTTTATTTTCAAGTATACACTTTTTCTTGTCTTCCACTGACATTTCTGTTAACTTTTGGCACTTGTGTATGGTGTGATCTTCTCCACAGCACATACATTTGCTTGTGTTTGAGTTTTGCTGTAAGTTTTGTTGTGAGTCTTTGTTCTTTGAGTCTTTTGACTTTACTTTCTCTGTGTTAGACTTGGATGTTTCAGAAGCTTTTATGTTGGTGACAAAGGCATTTGCTTTTGTGCGCTTTATTTCTCTTACTTGGATGTCTGCAGGTGGTTTTAGAGCATACAAGGACGACACTGGATTGCAAGCGATGCGAGCCTCCTTGGAGATGAAGGACGCGAACTCGTAGAAACTTGGATAGTCCTTGCCTTTGTCCAGCTGCTCAGTGACATAACGATTCCACCTTGACGTGATCCAATCTGGGAGTTTAGTCAGCAACTTCTGGTTCTCCTCACAGTCATTTAGAACCTGTAGGCCTTGGATATGAGGCATAGCATGACTGCATGTCTGAAGAAAATCACTAAACTCTCTCAGCTTAACATATTCCTTTCCACCTATCTTTGGCCACTTGTTAAGCTTCTCTCTAAAGGCACGCTGCACTACAAATGGATGCCCATATCTAGCATTCAGCCTATCCCATGCCTGTTGATAAGCTTCCTTATCTTTTCTGTAGAAACTGCCTTCTAGCGTAGATTTGGCCTCTCCTGCTATGTACTTTTGCAAGTAAAATAACCTGTCTGCAGGATTTAAGCAACGTCTTTCTATGAGAGCTTTAAAGCTTGTGCTCCACTCAATAAACTTGAGGGGGTCACCTAAAAACACAGTAGGCTCTGGAGCAGGAAGTCTAGTGAGAGCAACTGACTCGTGTAAAGCCTGCATAAATGCTTCACTCTGTATGACTGGCTGTGCTACACCGTTAATGTGAGATGATAGATGACTAAAACTGCTTTTGCTGTGAACAGGACTACATCTCTCATCTTTCACTTTCATCTCTTCCTCAGTGTACACTCTCAACTTAGCCTGCATTCCTACTATTTCTCTCTGCTTTTCAAGTTTTCTGAGTTCTTGACGTTGTGCCTCTATAGCCTCTTCTATATCATTTTCGGCTTGTTTTGCAGCTAACTCTGCAGCTACTTCTGCTCTTTTATTTGAGATGCTGGGTGATTCTGAGGGATGTTCAGAACGGCAATACTGAGAAGGAGCTCTGGAGACTGTAGATCCATATATAGATCTAGCATAGTCATTGTCCAAAAGTGCACGTAACTTTGCCTTCTCTGCCACAGTATCAACTCTCCAGCCTCTTCGGAGGTCGGACTCTCATTAAGCGCATTAAATCAGATCTTTCTCTTTAGCATTTGTTACAGTATTTGTTTGTGAGTCATCATCTTCATTAACACTAGCACTTGAAGATGATTCATTATCTTGAGAAGTCATTTTGCTTTATTATTAGTAGCTTTGCAGTGCTTAAATTGTCTCTTGCTTTATTTGGTCCAATAACTCACTTTATTCATCAGTGGTTGAGGCTGACATGCATAAATACACCTGACTGGATTTCCAACTTGAATCCGCTCCGCAGACTTGCAGCTTGCTGCGAGACGAAGACAAATGGTGATCTCTGGCGCCGCCCTCAGGATGTCGAGGGAAGCAGCAGTCTTCAGCCACGTGCGATGAAACAGGACACGTTTTCACTGTAACTACCGTGGTTTAGCTGAATAAAGGACATTACGCTCCATACGGATGTTCGAGTGCATAGCTTTGAATTTATTCTCCAAGTTGAGAATCTCTGAACTTTGTTTTCAACACATCTTGACATCTCTTAACGTTTTTACATCGTAACATCGTGAAAACTATAAAAAAGAAAAACAAAACATGTCTTAGCTCTTACAGTGCATACCAAATTACATTACATGTTTTACAGACAAGAGATATTTACCGTGTTCGCCCTTTTTACCAGCAGTAGTTAAGATTTTCAGCAGAAACGTTTAGCTTTTACTCTTGCTGCGTCTTTCTTTCTCATGTCTCTTCGCGCTACTCTCTGTTTACTTCCGGTTCAAGAGGTCATATTCAAAGTACAATTCTTTTTACAAAATAAAACAAAATACAACGTATTACTCTTCTGTACCAACCTTGTGAGTTTACATTTATAAACTATACAAATAATTTTATGTAATATTTCACTGTTACTATGGAAACGTATACACTGACATTTTGGCGTCAGCTACAACCGCCGTGCGGGAGACCCGGGTTCGATTTCCGCTCAGGACATGCTTAAGACCATACCGGTCACATGTATACCTTATTGGTGCTTAGCCAATCACAGCAGCAAATCAGAATGGTGTATCCAATGTCTGTGTGGGATAGAACAAGTGTCACACACACCTCTCTGCTCTACTCTTTATTTCTGCTAAAACAGAATCAAACACAGCAGAAACAAGTACATCCACGTCAAAAGCATTTTTTAAAAGAATTCTCTTCATTTCCATCTGTTATGTGGCCCTCCGCTCCACATCTTTTTCAAAAAGCGACCCCCAATGAAAAACGTTTGGACACCCCTGATCTAAAGTCAAACAAAAGTATTTTATAAAACTGGTCACATACTTGAAGAAAAGATCAGAATGAAAATTAGAGATTTTACAATTTTTTTTTGTAAGAATCATAATCTTACATAATAACTAATTGTGATATTTGTCTCACACCAGTCGATATTGTGACATCCCTAGCTGCAAATAAACTTGATATAAAAGTGCAGTGGATCACTAGTGTAAACCCTGTGCTGTGCCTGTCAGGAGTGTTTGTGTGGGACGTGGAGGGGAACCAGTTCTACGACTTCCTGAGTGCCTGCAGCTCTATGAACCACGGCCACAGACACCCACGCATCCTGTCTGCCCTGCACGCCCAGACCTCCAGGCTCACCCAGACCTCCAGGGCCTTCCACAACAGCCTGCTGGGGCTGTACGAGGAGTACATCTGCACACTGTTTGGATACGACAAGGTCCTGCCCACAAACACAGGTATGGATGCTATCATTTAATATCAGTCCAAGCTTCAGTTTATTGATAAATGGATCTGTGTTGGTTATGCCAGTGGTTTTTCAAAATGCTCACATCAACTACCACCTATAAAAACATTTGACTTTTCAAGTACCATCTCTAAAAACTAGAGATCGACCAGTATGGGTGTTTCTTTGGTCAAAGCCGATACCGATATTTCAACAGTTTGCCAGCTGATAACGATATCAACACTGATTTCTGAGGCAAGCCCTTATTAAAGCCTGTGCTAGTTAACGTCATAGAACAAGAATACTGAGTGATCTGCAACAAGATCACTCAGTATACTACTGTATCTTGTTCACAGGTAGCCAGGGCAATTTACCAGTGAATTAGTTAGGGGAGCTTGAAACAGTCTAGGCAGGCCCAGTCAGAACAAAGGAAAGGAAGCTGAGTACAATAGAGAGGAAGCAGAGAACAATAGAACAATAGAAACAGGGAACAATGGAAAGGAAGCTAGGGCTTACCAAACCAGTTTTAGGAACAGGTTTCAGGAACAAGTTTGGGTGGGTTTAGCCCCTCCTAGGGGGAGGGCTTAACTTAGTATAAATACAGCCAGTCTCAGTCTACTTCCATCAGATTGAAAATGACTTTCGGATGAGAGTCGAAACGTCTTGATCTTCGGAAACACTGTCCAGTTGACTACTTTGAAGACTTCTACTATGGATCTTTCCTGGATGAATGAGGGACTACACCGTCTTGTTAACAAGAATAAAACTTAAAGACATGTTCATGACCAAATCAGACTGCTGACTTATGGAGAGGAGCTCACATACTACCATGTACCAAAGTTTGAGAAACACTGCCATATGTTATAGGGCACCTTAACAGTATATTGTACTCAGGGCTATGTGAGATAAACAAAAATTATTTTCTCAATACTTTTTGATGTATTTCGATAACAATATTCAAACAATATTAAGTCCAACAAAAATGTGTTCACACAAGTCTCATTTAGTTTTCTTTTAAGTATTCATGTTGTAAAGAATCAATATGATTTAAATGTTTGTGGACTATACTGTATGTGATAATTGAAATTCCTCTCAATCTTGCACAGTGCCCCTTTAATATACTTGATATTTCATTTTTGCACATCTCCAAAACAACATTCACAATATTATCTAAAATTCATTATTACACACTTCGATTTGTTCTTATAACTGAGAAAAATATAGAAAAATATCAGGTGGAACTGAAAAAAAAACATGGTTGATTTCTGCAGAATAATGAGCAACACAAAAAACAGCTTTAAAGCGAACCCTGGCTACAATCACATGTTTACCCTAAAACACTTATAATATCATCACTTATATAAATTCAGAACAAAAACCTTGAAAGTATTTGTAGTTTTATCAAAATCATGTTTTAAAGAAATCACATGGCTGCCATTTTGTCTTGGCTGTGACGTCAAATGGTTGTCTGTCTGCCCTCTGGTGGTTGTCAAGGTAACAGGTAACTAAGCAACATGAATTCAACAGTTAAAACCTTTCAGTTTGAGCTGGAGTTTGGCCAAATACAAAACGATTATGTGGAATTTTGTAAAACTGAAGATAATCAAGAGGAAGAGGCAAGAACTGGACACTGTCAGTGGTGTTTTTGTTTCAACTGTTCACCGATCAAACCACAGGAGTATCCATGGCAACAACCAAAAGCAACCATTTGATGTCATCAACCCAGAATGCACAATATGGCGACACCCAGTAGCTCAAAACAATGCAGATTTTATAAACATAGTAAGCAGTTTTATATTTGTTTGTAGTTTATTTGAACTAACATGAGCTGTACTTGCATTTTAGCCATATTTGTCGTTATAGTCAGGGTTCACTTTAATGTGAGGTGAGTCTAAAATGAGCTCACCAATCAGTACGTTGTAAAGTTGATCTGAAACGCAGGCAGAGGGAACGGTGACTAGACCCACTCTTCACTATTTACTGAACCTTGGGCTCAGGATCCCAGGCAATGTTTTTGGTTGGTGTTGAAACCAGAGTGTCCGGAGGAAACTCACCCAGACAACAAGGCCGCGCGGGAGTCGAACTCACAACCTTCTGCCACTGTGCTGCAGTGATGTGTCCTCTGCTCTTCACAGGTACAGAAGGAGGAGAAACAGCCTGTAAACTGGCTCGCAGCTGGGCCTACAGAGTGAAGGCTGTTCCCAAATATCAAGCCAAAATCATATTTGCACGTAAGTTGTGAATTGTTCCAAGTGTGTACAGCTTTATGTTTTCACATGTTTGATTAGATAAACCAGGTTTTCACTGAGATGATGTGGTTCATGTTTCATCAGTAAACAACTGTGGGTCAGGGTGAAATCACTCAGTCACATGGGATCAAAACTGGTTCATTAAAGCTGGGGTACCTGACTTTTATGTTGTAAATGAGAATAGTATATGCAGCGTTTTTTATTGCCCTAATCAAATAATTATATTTTATTTATCATCAGGAGTCAAAAGCAGCGCTCTGATTGGCTGTGCTTGGATGGATTGGGCGCTCCAATCCAGCCTCACTTTGCTTGTTGTAAAAAGGATTTTACCATGGGCAATAGATTTATGAGAACTAGCAACTACCGCACCTACTTCTGGTTTTGGAGTTTGAAAATCAGTCTTCAGATAATAACTTTTTTTGTTTGTAAATTAAATATATCCATAATCTTGAAGTAAAATTCCTAGAATATTCAAAAGAGGGATGTGGTTATATTATTTATTTGTATAATGATTTTCCTGTTGTACTGTCCATACCCTATCCTATGTCTCTGGTCCTATGTTCATGATCTATGTCCTTGCTCCCATTTTTCTGTTCCTATGTCTATGGTCGATGTCCTTGGTCCCATTTCTCTGGTCCTATGTTTACAATCTATGTCCATGGTTCCATTTCTCTGTTCCTATGTCCATGGTCGATGTTCTTGGTTCCATTTCTCTGGTCCTATGTTTACAATCTATGTCCATGGTTCCATTTCTCTGATCCTATGACCCTGGTCTATGTCCATGGTCCCATTTCTCTGTTCCTATGTCTATGGTCGATGTCCTTGGTCCATTTCTCTGATCCTATGTCCATGGTCGATGTCCTTGGTTCCATTTCTCTGGTCCTATGTTTACAATCTATGTCCATGGTTCCATTTCTCTGTTCCTATGTCCATGGTCGATGTCCTTGGTCCCATTTCTCTGGTCCTATGTTTACAATCTATGTCCATGGTTCCATTTCTCTGTTCCTATGTCCATGGTCGATGTCCTTGGTCCCATTTCTCTGGTTCTATGTTTACAGTCTATGTCCATGGTCCCATTTCTCTGTTCCTATGTCTATGGTCGATGTTCTTGGTCCCTTTTCTCTGGTCCTATGTTTACAATCTATGTCCATGGTTCCATTTCTCTGGTCCTATGTTTACAATCTATATCCATGGTCCCATTTTTCTGATCCTATTACCCTGGTCTATGTCCTTGGTCCCATTTCTCTGTTCCTATGACCCTGGTTGATGTCCTTGGTCCCATATTTTTGGTCCCATGCCCTTGGTCTTAGTCGCTGGCATTCTCTGGTCCTATTTCCTCGGTTCCATGTCATTGTCCTTGTTTCTGATTCTATGCCCTCTGTCCTATGCCGTTGGTCTGGTGTTCCTGGTCCCATGTCCTTGATCCCATGTCGCTGGTTCTATGTCCTATTTGCTTGGTCCTATGTTCCTTTCCCCATCGTTGGTCCCATGTCCTTGGTCCTATGTCCCTGGTCCCATGTTCCTGGTTTCATATTGTAGATCCCATGCCCATAGTCCCATGTCTTTAGATCCTCAGTCCGTGTCCCATGTTCCATTTCCTCTGCCTTCTGTCCTCCTCATCACCATCATGCCATATCCTCATTCTAACATCCTGTGCTCACTGTCTCTTGTCCCTGGTGTTGATCCTGTGCATGTCTCTACTCCCTGGCTCTGTGGTTTCTGACTCTCGTGTTTTTGAAGTATAGATTCTGTTGTTCCAGTGAGACACATTAAGCTGGAGGATGTGTTCTGGTAAGGCTCCCGTGCACTACTCTGTGACTCTAAGCTACAATCTCACCTCAAGTTTAGCAAAAAGTACACAGGCCTCATAAGACCATTTCAAATATGCCTTTACCTATTTAGTATTTTCCTCAGATTAAAAGAGGCACTATGTAACTTTTCTAAATGTTCATCTATTTTAGAAAATCTGGCTCTGAAAGGTCTGTCATCTGCTCACTTAGCTGTAGAACTAAATATTAGATGAATAGAGACCATTTTTCTTGCAGTAATGTGAGCTGTAGTGTTACTTTCTGTAAGAGTTATAGCTTTGTTATTTTTGTAAATAACAGGAGAAAACGGTGATATACAGTCGTGTGATCATAATTAATTAGAACTGAATCCCTGTCCTTCTGTGAAAATGTTTTCACACATGCTGTTTGTTGTGATTCTGAGCCTCACGTGTATCTCAGCGTAAGAGTTTAGATCGGGCCCAAAAAATCCAGCCCGTCGTGTCCGAACCCGACCGGAACCCGAGTCAGTCTCGTCCCGCCCACTCACTGAACTGTGGTATTTTAATGACAGAAAAAGCTCCTTATGAGGTCCTATGTGTTTACTTGTAAGAGTGTCTCTCCACTAAAAGCGCTTCCTCCACCGCACATTTCTCTCTCTCTCTCTCTCTCTCTCTCTCTCTCTCTCTCTCTCTCTCTCTCTCTCTGTCTCTCTCTTGTTCCTTCATTCTCACCGCACACGTAACATGTGGGCTTTCTCCCTCTTCTTCCTCATCTTTTCCTTAGTCTGCGCGGATGAAAGACGTGCCTTCCCTGTCTCTCGTTCTCCTTCCTCTTTTACCTGCTCCACGCTTATGCTTATCCAAGTCTTCTGTCTCTCTCTCCTCACTCCGCAGCGGTGCATCAAACTTCTCACGCCGTATAGTTGGCCACTTCAAAGACCCTCTGGTTTTGCGCTGCTGACACGGCTGTCAATCATCTGCAGAGGAGCGTGCGTGTTCAGTGCAGCTCTGCGTCTTGGCCCGACAACTACGTGAGAAATGTGGGCCTGAGCTCGGGTCCAAAATCTGAACTCTACTCAGCGTGAATCATGTCACTGTTCACTTCCTGGTTTTGTTTCGCTCTTGGTCCGTTTGCATTCACAATGCAAATGAACCGCTCCAGATTCAACCGAGCCGAGACCGACCTCTCCACAATTATTCAATCAAACTATCCAGACAAACGAATCCCGATCCGAATTAAAAGTGTATTGTGAACGCACCCTTAGACTACTAATATACAATGATAAATAAAAATGCTCTTTACATTTCACTTTTATACCCAATAAACTGACATTTTCAGCACAAAATACAATTGCTTTCTTTATTAAACATTTTGGTTTTAAACTAGTTTTGATTAGGCTCAAAATTATTTTAAAACTCATCCAAAAACGTCAAATGTTTTCATTTTTTTTTAGCATAGATGCATGTTTAAATGAGTGTTTAGTTTCAATACCAGTTTTGGTGTTGATGAGAATCAGATTTTGATACTTTTGACAAACCTTAAGCTTAAATCTACATCTTAGCGTCATCAATCACCGTTACCTCAGCTCACCTTCACCAAAAATCTTGTATTCAAGTTACGTTTGCATTCTAAAGAACTAATCGATCAATAGAAAGAATAATCATCCAACTCACCAATTACAAAAATAATCTTTAGTTGCAGCCCTACTCCCCTTTGGCTGTCCGTCGAGATGCCTGCAATCAGACTGATCTCTTGAGATTACTGGACACATATTGCTTCATTCTGTCTTGTTTGACCAGTTAAGTAAGTCTCTCCCTCAAGCCTCACAAAAAGCACTTGGTTTCGATGTTACAGTTTTGGTAGGTCATTTTAGGTCAACACTTTCTTTGCAGATACACACATTTTATGCCATACAGTGGAATATTGTAGCTAATCGAACAACATTTTCACGAAAACACCAAGAGTATGCTAAAAAGCTACACTGTGTCCTTTTTTATTAAATTTATACGACAATAACATCTCCACCAGAAAAGTTACATAGTGATCCTTTATCATGATGAATTAGAAGTAGGAATGCACCGATTCAGCTTTTTCAGTTCCGATACTGATTCTGATACTTGGTCTTTAAATATCAAGCGATACCAGTGTAAGGACTGAAACTGCTTTTCTTTCTTATCAAAGCATCAAACCTTTTGTCATATTGCGTTATGTAACTGTTATTTCTAGTGCAAGCCACAGCTTAACAACTTAATCTGAATAAAATGTCCAATAATATGAGACGTTCTGGATCAACACCAGCCGGTGTCTCATTAGGTCCAATTAAAGGCACAAATATCATATTGGCTGAACCAATATCATGGAGCCGATATCCGATCCAGCAAAATTCCTGGATCGGCAGTGATATCCAATCCCAGTATCGGATCGGTGCATCCCTAATTAGAAGTAATTCTAATCAAAATTAATAAAATAACATAAACAACCAGGTACATTTTAAAAGAAAGTCTGTTTTAATGTGAAACGTATGTTTGTTATTTACATTGGTTTTAGGTTAAACTCACTTATCAAAAACCCTGAGAGATAGGAAGTACTGACGCTAACACCGAGCTAACAGGTGTTGTTGCACACAGCTCAATCTACAAGTAAAGGTGACATGAGTTGGTCCTATTGCAGATGGAAACTTCTGGGGCCGCACTATGTCTGCGTTCTCCTGCTCTTCAGACGTGAGCAGCACAGAGGACTTTGGGCCGTACACGCCCGGCCTGGAGCTCATCCCGTACAACCACGTCCCTACGCTGGAGGTAAGCCCCGCCCAGTATGACCACGTCCCTGCGCTGGAGGTAAGCCCCGCCCAGTACGACCACGTCCCTGCGCTGGAGGTAAGCCCCGCCCAGTACGACCACGTCCCTGCACTGGAGGTAAGCCCCGCCCAGTACAACCACGTCCCTACGCTGGAGGTAAGCCCCGCCCAGTACAACCACGTCCCTGCGCTGGAGGTAAGCCCCGCCCACTGCTCTACAAAAGTCCAGTCCAACCGTAGCATCTAATGCGGTGTTCTCAAGCTTCACTGACAAAGCATTAAAAAACTATATAGCAATAACATGCCAAAAATAATCATTTTGTTCACTCGCACCAGAATTACATCATTAGATATTTAAGATATCCTTAAAGGGACTATACTCGATTTTTTTTTTTTCAACAAAATAACTTGAAAACAATTTGTTAGTGTATTTATTCAGGTAGAAATTAGTCAGCAAAGTCCTGTCTATGTCTAAAAAAATGGAAAAACCATTAAAACACATAAAACACATCATGATGAACCATTCTGAAGCTCAGAATGCATTAGCTAAGTGCACAACTCATGTAGACTGAAGTAAGAAGTGTAAAATGAATCATTTCTGTTTGTTTACATTTTAAGGATACAAAAATCAGGTACAGTCCCTTTAAGTGGAAAAGCAAGTATTGCTCAGTGTAAAAGTGCACACGATCAAAACTCATGTCAGTGTAGCTTTTTCCTCATTTTCATTTTGTGTGAAGAGGCAAAATTCAAATGATGTGATAATGTTTTGTATTTGTAAGCAAAGTACACGAAAAGGCATCTTAAGGGTCTTTCACACCAAGCCGAGGGTCGCCCGTCTGAACCGGTTTGGCAACTTCTGCCGACAGGCGGTTCACGTGTGTTTGGTGTGAATGGCACTGTTGGGGGGTCAGAGGAGCGCGGAGCACGTCGTGGAGGCGAGGTTTTGAAGACTTGCTCGTAAAGTCGGCATCGTCAGCGGTCGGTAGTTGCCGCATATGCGACTGTTTGATTGGCCCGTGGCTAGCAAATCAGTGTGCAAGAAAATGGTGCGGAAAACCGAAAATGCCGCTTATGGAAAAATAGTATTTACCTGAGCATGGATTGTTGTTATTTGCCGCGTTCAAACGAGACGTAAGTACGGAGAAGAATGGCTACTACTTGGTCCGAGGAAAACAAAGATGGAGGAGTACAGCTGTAGTACGAAGGCTGGACTGTAGCGGGAAATAGAAGTTTAGTCTAATCCGTGAGGTAAGATAGAAATCTGTTCGCCACAGAGTTTGACAACTACTCGCGCACAACTTCTGTTTTGTCTTTTTCGTCAAGCGTTACGTCACGCGCATGCTCACTCGGCATTTGTTCGCCGACTGTTGGCTGCTTGGATCGTGTTTGTGCGAAGGCTTTTTTACATCGATGCGCCCCAAAGAGACTAGAACAGACGGTGCGTCGCTCCTCTCTACCGACAACGACTGGGAGTTGTGTTGGTGTGAAAAAGCCTTTAGAGTTGAAGTAAACCTGTCTGCTGTGTGGAGCCTCACCAGCCGTAAACTTCACTGCACGCCACTGATTAAAGTCAAACTAAACACAGAATCAGCTTTTCTCACTGTCAAATTCTGTGTATGGGGTTTTATCCACTGTTTCTAGGCCTTTTTTGGACATTTTGTGCAAACCCGCTCATTTTGCAGTTATGTGTGCAAAACCACGACTGTCATTTGGCACAAAGAGTCTAACCGTTTCAGTTTGAATTTGAGACCATTTTAGTAAGTGTTAAAAGGATGTTAAATTTGACTTGACTTTGTGTGTCCAGAGAGCGCTGCAGGACCCCCACACCGCTGCCTTCATGGTGGAGCCTATCCAGGGTGATGGGGGCGTGGTGGTGCCTGACCCGGGCTACCTGACCCAAGTCCGACATCTGTGTGACAAATACAATGTAAGTCCCAGTGCAGTACAAAAGTGTCCATCAGTGTGGCGCGCTTTGTGTTTGAGTGGCCTTCACTTGTCTCTTATTTATAACATGAAACAATAGAATGATTTGTGTCTAAACAATCTGTGTGAATGAGACTCACTTGTAAAGCATTGTCTCACTAAATACAACAGAGCTGGACCTTCCTATACACAGAGTATGCCTTCTGAGCGCTGACAGTTTTTCTAGTTTATGTCAGTTTATCAGTCATCATGCCTGCTGGCTTCACTCTCTGGTTTGCGTTGTAGCCTACATACATCCTGTTTGACCAATCCTACAGGCTTAAGCGATCAGCCCACTTTTCTTCTATTCTTGTGACACAGACACACAGACACTTCCCCCTCTGCTGAACTCACCAGAATGACCCTTAGTTTTAGTGACAGAAGCAGAAACATGTGTCTGATCCAATGGTGGAAAGTAACTAAGTACAAATAAAAAAGTACTGTACTTAAGAAACTTTATAAGGTATTTGTACTTTACTTAAAGGTGGGGTAGCTGATTTTCACACTGCAAACACAAATTAGGTTTTAAATTTGACTACTTCCTCTCATAAATCCTTCAACACATGGTTGATATCAACATGTATTCATTTCAGTTGCATTTATGGCTTATAAACACCTTTTTACAAACAAGAAAGTGAAACTGGAGTGACCGCCCCAAGCTCAGCCAATCACGGCGCAGCATTCAGCTCCTGATTAGAACTAAAATTCTGTATTATTCAGTTCAGACAGCACTATTAGGTCTAATTTTTTCACAAAGTGCTGTATTTACTTTTTAGTAAAAATACTAAAAAAGATACTTCTACTTTGACTTCACTACATTTGAGAGCAGGTATCTGTACTTTTTACTTCACTACATTTTTGAAAAGGACAAAAAAGCAAAAGTACTTTTCTGTAGGTTTGAGAGAGTCTGAAAACTTGACAACTTCTTAATTATTATATATTTTAGACAATTTTGACCAAATTTTTCAAAAAATAAACTGGCTAATTAAACTAAGTTGTCAATTGTGTTGCTTCATCTGAACAAATAATCTGACTTTAGTCACTTTTGGACCAAAATGAGACTTAAATAAAAGAAAAAATGGACTATAATTTGACTCCTTTGGCCGTATTTTTAAGGCCTAAAAAATATATATATATATATATATATATATATATATATATATATATATATATATATATATATATCAATCAAGAATGTTCCAAAGTAAAAATGTAAGTTTCTGCTTCTATAATCAAAAAGTGCCACATTAAACATGTGTAGGAAATACTTTTACTTTTTACTCTAAAAGTACATTTTTCATCAATACTTTAACTTAAGTAGACATTTGCATGTGATACTTTTACTTTAACTTGAGTACATTTTTGCTCCTGTATATGTACTTTTACTTAAGTAGGAAAATGTCGTACTTCGTCCACCACTGGTCTGATCATTCATCAGCACAGAGCACGTGGTTTCATGAACGCTTGGTTTTCAGTGTCCGCTGATGCTGGGCTGTGTGCAGGTGCTATGGATCGCAGACGAGGTGCAGACTGGACTGGGTCGGACCGGCCTCAGACTGGCTGTGGACCATGAGAAGGTTCGGCCCGACATCCTGATCCTGGGCAAGTCTCTGTCCGGTGGAGTCTACCCTGTAAGACCACTGATTTAGACTATGTTCAAAGTATTGGTGCTTGTGATTAAGAAAGTTTAGTAGTTCAAATCAGCTCAGTTTTTTGTAAGTACGACTCTGAATTCAAATATGCATATTGTTCAAAACTTACCCCCGCCCATTATTTATTCATGTATTATTAATAGTATTATTTGTATTATTTTCTTATGTATTTATTTATTCTATTTTTAATGTTTATTCAGAACGGAAGTGGATTAATCCGCATTGCAAAAACTATACATCTAGACTTGCCTCAAATGACTTGTAGAGTATTTCACTGGTTTCAAAACATTTTTAACTGGTTATAAATGAACTTGGCTTAAAATAAGAACACTGTGCCAATGGGGTAACAGTTTTCTTAACCCATTGGAGAATAATTTGGCTTGAAATGAAAGAAGCAATGTCTTGATCACTTTGAAACAATTTGAAACAAGAAAAATAGTTTTTGTCTCTGCAATAAATCAAGGTTAAAGTAAAGTCAAAATGCTTGAAATTAGGTTCAAATCCTAGAATGAAGCAACTTAAGCTTGTTTTTTTAGTGTACTAGGAAAGGGGCCTCTTTCATGGAGCATAGATTATATTGAAGAAATCCAGTAGTTTGACTTCCTCTGACACTCAGAAGAGGACGTTTCTAGACTCGCTGCATGTGCCGTTCTCCTCAGAGTCCTAGTCCAGTAGAATCGTCTTTTCTTCAGTTTATAGATCAAACATCTGCTCTAAACTTAATCAACAAAAAACCTGTTCAACCAGATGGTTATTTGTGAATTCACAAACAGAAGATAAACCATCTGGCCTTCCATCCACTCGATTGGTTTGGGAGTCCGAACCAGCGGTGTTTGGGCGGTGTTAAGACCGCTGTTAGCGCCCGAGTCTCATTCCAGCTAAACAAAGATGGCGGCTCTCGTGGATGTTCGTGTTTTTACTGCTTTTGATGCGGTTTTAGCAGAAATACAGAGTAATTTCTTTTTGAAAGAAGAGCCGGACATTGGATACACCATTACGAGTTGTTGCTGTGATTGGCTAAGAAAAAAAAGTAGGCCCCGCCCACACCCAATCAGCTCAAAGTATTTCAGTAAACGCCCTGCCTTTTCTCAAACGCTTTCAGCGAGTCAAGTCCCAGATGAAGACTGTGGAAGAACTCAAATCGTAGTTCAACACAGATCCTTCGGGCGTGAGCCAGGTTACTCAACAATGTTTTTGTTCAAGATGTTTTGTCTGTAATCTGTTTGAAAAGAAAGTGGACCTCCAGAAGCACATGACCACATAAACACGTCCAGCTGTGCTCTGCTTGTGCTCACACTATTCTCCCCTCTGCTGGTGAATCTGTGAAACTGCATTATGTATTTGACTATAGACAAAGTCAGCACGTGCACTAGAGAGACACACATCGCTGCGTAAATTAAAAAGTCAGTGACGGAAATTTTCGTCATTGGTAGAGAAAGAGTTAAGTAATTCTCTTAAAAAAAAACAAAACAGATGAATGCTGAAGTACATTTGTCGCTTCAATGATATAAGTCTCGACTACGTTAAACTGCACAAATCTACTTTTCTCCGCTTTAACAACCCCCTGAAAAGCGCTGGTTTTCTTGTTTTTTGATAGTTTTCAGTTTATTCTCATAATATAGCAGCACCTGCCTTGACAAACGAGGCCTTACGAGTTGTAGAATGCTGTAAACCATGCCATCTCCCTGATATGCGTGCCAGGTGTCGGCGGTGCTGTGTGACGACCACATCTCCTCCACCATCAGAGTGGGACAGTACGGCTCGACGTTCGGAGGAAACCCCGTGGCCTGCCGCGTGGCCATGGAAGCTCTGCAGGTGCTGGAGGAGGAGAAACTGGCGGAGAACGCAGCTCGCATGGGCCGACTCCTGCGCGACGGCCTGAGCAAACTGCCCAAAGACGTGGTGCGGGAGGTGCGAGGGAAAGGCCTGCTGCAGGGGCTGGTCGTCACGCAGACGAAAGGTACACAAACACAACAAATAACATTTTATAACCAATGGGCACATAAAGGCCTGGTACTTCATGACTTACTGATGTAGAGTTAGTGAGCTAAAGTGAAACAGCAGGGCTCAGTGATGTAGACACAAAAATCGATGAGATCTTATATGTAGAAAGTGACTAAAGATTTCTATTGTGATGATTAATAAACGCTTTCATAGTCAAGAAATAGGCCATTGAATGACTGCACTTTTTTACACATCACTTTGACTTGTCTGATTGTGAACTATAGACACAGCTCATTCAGACTGAGCGGTCGGTCTAAAGTGTTTTGTGATGTCTGTACATTGTGCTTTAGTCAGTTATATTGTTATTTAAGTGAACTCTGTCTGTAGCGTAACGGTCTGTGATTGGTCGATTAAGTGTAGACTCCACTTGAAGATTGTAGCACCTGTATATTTTGCTTCATGATTTTCTCACAGTTGAAGTTCGCAGCTCAGTTGTTCTGATTGGTCAGTTTGCGCTAACCCCGCCCTGCTCTGTGAACATGCACGGCTTCACTGAGACAATCCAGGGGTCCTATTGTGTTTTTTTAATATTTAGTAAGAAACCAGAACATATGCAGATCAGTAATTGACCTTTTGTTTATTGTAAAACACAAAGTTGATCTAAAAGGACTTGAAAATAGAAACAGCTCTACTGACTTCCTGTTCAAAACTGCAGAACTGATAAGCCCCGCCCCTTCACTTTAAAATCTAAATGTAAGAAATAACAAATTATTATTGTTGGAAAGTGGCTATGAGACAGTTTTGAACCATATATGCTTCACTTTGAGTAATAATCTTTTGAATTATAACAAGTTAATACAGACAAGTGGGCGGGGCTAGGTGGTAGGTGAAACACTTGAGCTGCAGCTGAAGCACAATACAAGATTACTCCAACATGCATGAATCAATTCAAATATAACCTTGAGTAAACTAATGATGAAGGAAGGCCATTATAACAAGGTTAAGAACTTAGAAAAGTGAATTTGACAGAATAGATCCCCTTTAACAGATCCAGTTGTGAACTTGTTTTGTAGTTCATCTTATCCACAGCGGCTCATGTCTGAGTTAGTCAAACCAGGTAAGAGAAACTTATCCAGGAAAAGTTCAGTTACCTTTGTAGTGCAGGGTTCTAGTCACTGCTATGCAAACTAAATATTAGCTTTTACTCCGAACAGCTGTATGCTAATGTTCTGAACCCGCTGACTTTGTATGGTTTGCATAGACTGGCTTGGAGCTCTGGCACTGAACTGTTGTGAACATAGACTGTATTATGTACTTGAACAAACTGTGTCCTGTATGAGTGACCGCTGGCTGTGCTGTTTTCAGACTGGGACGCGTGGAAGGTGTGTCTGCGTCTCCGTGACAACGGACTATTGGCCAAAAACACCAGCCACGGCTCAGTGATCCGACTGGCTCCGCCCCTCACCATCAAAGAGCACCAGATGCAGGAGTGTGTGGACATCATCCAGAGGACCATCATGTCCTTCTGAGAGGCACAGGACACAGGCATGTTCAGACACATCAGTGTTCTTCAGGACCTTCTATGTACCAATGTTTCTATTTTATATTTTTTTACTTTTCATTTACATGATAATATCTTCTCTTCATAATTTTATGCCATATATATATATATATATATATATATATATATATATATATTACAATTACAGGTGAACTTGTGTTGTCAGAGTGTGAAATGACCCATACAGTATACTGAAGATTTGAAACAACTGACCAATCAAGAACAAGATTTACTATGAATCATGGGTAATTTCTCAGACAGCTGACTCAAGCGCTCTGTCCAAATTCATCAAATTGTTTCCATAATTCCTAACCACTTAAGTCAAAACGGATGTGCGTCACCATCACACGCCATGTTAAGAGATGTTCCAATTGAGCAACTGGGAGTTAAGAGCCTCTATGCTAACTAACTTGGTTCCTTTAGCATAGGAAGCTCTGATGCTAACTTACTGCCGGTAAGGAGCTAGTGAACATCCCACAATGCACTGCGCAGATCGCTCCGAAAATGAATAAGCATTTATGACAATATATGATCTGTGAATGATGAGTTTGTAATGAATGAAAAGTTTTACTGCCTCAGACTTTAAACACACAAAACAATTCTCTGCATAAAACAAACTTTATAAATTTTGAAAATATAAAGTTTTAGTGCTACATCAACTTCATTAAATGTAATGCCGCATCTCTTAACACTATTTACCTGTGAGGAAACAAAACTTAAAGGCACAGGCTCATTTGGATACAGTCTGCTGCGGCGGGAAGACGAGCTGCTGCTGCTGCAGGCAAAGAAGGATTTACTGGAATATATTTGTCTTCTCACAGACTGGTGATGGTGAGTCTGTTATATTTATTCTGTCCTGTCCTGTGCATACAATGGTCTACTGTTTGTGCTGAAAAGTTGTTGACGGTTCGTGTTTAAACTTTTCACAAAGATGGCTCAGTCTGAGGTTTATTGCAGTATTTTATGAATTAGCAGCAGATTCATGAACAAATGCGTTGTTTGTGTAACTGTCGTGTCGTTCTTATCAGCGCAGTTGCTTTGTAGTCCGCAGGTGGATGTTGTAGTTTTTCATAAACAGCTGTAGAGTTGCGTAATTTCCCTCGTTGTTTCCCATCGCTGGTTAGGACGTTGGGATTCACCAAACAGAGCTAAGGGGCGATTTAAGGGCGATTTATCTTTCCCCGTAGATAACCGTCAGGTCAGCCACGTGCTCAGGTTCTCGCAGAGTTTGCCATTGGAGCTTCTCTTCAGAGCTAATCAGGTTCCAGGTGTGTCTCGTCAGTTAAACCAATCACATCTGGATCTCCGATCAGCTGTGCGTTTTGTCGTTATGTGACTTTTGTGCGTAGGAGCAGGAGAACAGCATGGCTGTTTCCCAAAGCCTAGGTACCTTGCCTTGCCTTGGTCTGGTCTGGGCGTGGCAAGGCACTGACATCATCCAAGTCGCGTTCCAATGTTCATGTCCTCCACAGGCAGTGTCCTTCATTTGGTTAGCATGTGGCTAATTTATCAAGGATACACAAGTGTATCCTTCGCTGCCTTCCTCTGGGGAATTTACCCATAATGCACCATGAACATTTAAGAAGGAAAAATAAATAAAGTTTCAAAACTTCTTAATATGCAAAGTAGGCAAATATTATGTTTAGAAAATACTTTCTAGTAAAACAAACACATTTTTTAATAATCTTATTTTATTTAATTCTTCCTCACAAATATGAGCCCCTCCCTCATGTGTGTTCTGCTGCTTCATTAAGTTCACTTGATGCAGCTGTGTCTTGTTCCTCTGAAGTCTGTTCCATTAGCCGTTAGTTTGAGCCAAGTAAAGCCACTTGCCTTGGATTGGAAGGAACTGACTTTGGAAGAACTGGCTTTGTAGGCAAGGAAAGGCAAGGTACCTAGGCTTTGGGAAACAGCCCATGAACATGGTGCTGCTTTGGTTGCAAGCTTTCTGATTGGCTACCAGTACCCCTGGGGAAAAAAAAACAATAGGAGCCAATGGCAGCCTGTGCGAAGTAACAAGGAAGTATAAATCGCCCTTAAGGCTTCTTCTCTCAGCTGTCTAGTGCTCTTACTGTTGACCTCGTGATGACCTCCACTGATAAGGAGCTAGAGGCTAGGAACCAGGAGCTAGAAGCTATAAATTAGGGCTATTCAGAACCAGTTCGTTCTAAAGAATAACATTTTACACATCATGGGTGGAGCCCAATGAGAACAGTGTGAAAACAGTCGTGTCTGTGTCCTGGTGCAGTTCAGTTCAAACTTAAACATGTTTCAGACTCATGGTTCAAAATCAGCTTCAGACTCTGAGAAACTAAACGGGCAACGCAAATGAGAGTCATGTAAGGCTCATTCTGCTTTCTGATTGGATAATTCTGGTCAGAACCAAAACATCAAATGTAAACATCGACAAATAAACATCATGCCCATTGGCTTTTAGATTAAGAATAAGTCAGATTTACAGTGTCTTTCACTAATCAGGTCATGTTTATCAAACCTGAAGTCAAAGTTTGATATGTAATTTCTTCATGAAAACCACTGACCTCTGTGTAATGCATGAGTTCATTTCTCACATGACATCATTAGGATTTGTTTGGTCTACTACGATAAGCAGAAACTTTTGTCTTTAACCAATCTCTGGTTTGGCCCGAACACATCAGTGTAGTGCAGGAAGTAAATGTATCTGGTTCTTCCTGGTTGCAGGTCTATGATGCCTGATGCACCAGGTGGCACCAGCCTAACCATGGGATTCATTATGGAGCTCATACGTTTATGTATAAATCATGGATCTCTGGGCGATATACATCGTATATCGAGGTTTTTACTGAACATGATAGGATTTTGCCATATTGTAAATATGGAGACATTTTTATCCTGGATAAGAAGAGCTCATAAAGCTGATGAAAAGCAGTTAAGTTACAGAGAAAAGTGACAATGAGAATGAGACCATCAATAACATTTTCTATTTGTTATAATATTTATATTATAGGCTTTATGCTTAAACCTTAGTTTTATTTGTTTTTACTCAACAAAAGATAAAACCAAAATGTAATTCTTCAATGTCAATTTAGATTGCTACTTTCTAAATCATTTCCAACCCTTAATGCATAAGTTCTGACAGTTAATGTACCACTACTATACTAAAAATAACATTCAAATTCTTTTCAGTTGAACCAAATCTGACATCCTTCTAAATGTCCACCGGTGTCTCCGTACCCCAGGTTGGGAAACATTCCTGGTTGTATGAGTTTCAGACAGAAGCTCAAACACAGATACAGTTTGTCGATGTGATGAGTAACGTGTAGAGTAGTGATGGGCAGATGTTAAGGTGTGTCTGTACTGTACTGTACTCACACTGTATCACACTGTGTTGCTGTGTGTATAGCTCCATCTGGTGGTTTAAAACAGGGGTCGCGGGCCATCTGCTACTAGACCCCAGAAGATCTTTTAAAATGTATCTTATTTTTATTTTCTAGTCTATCATTATTTCCTTGTGTTTCCCAATGAAAATATAGAGTCACATTTAACAATAGGAGAGCTAAAAATGTACACAACGATCCGTTGTATGCATTTTACATTGTTGTTATTGCCGCTACATGTCGACCAGTATCTGGAAAAGAAACTTGTGACTGCACTGGTACTCGCAAGAAGACCATTGGTTTAAAAATGTACTGCAGCCTTAGCCAATTACAAAAACACCGTAGGCCTACATTGTAATGAGTTTACACAACTAAGTGCAAAGTGTTTTCTTCACATGTGAACAATTGAGTCTAAGTTCAAAAACCTATATGTGATAAAGTAAAACTAGAGTGAATGTTGCTGTTCTGAGTCTCATAATTATGACTCTAGATTTTGTTTCTTTTTGCTTGTGGCAGATGAGCTTGAGAGCGTTTTATACATTGTGCTTTAAATGTTTGCATATGAAACGTTGGATCTACAGAAGCACAAATTCTTATGAATATTGTGGTCTTCACACACGAGTTTGAAGTTATGAAAAATAAAGTACCAACACAGGTCTCAAACCCGCGACTCTGTGCACCACAAACTATCAGGGATGGGGATTAAATGACTGCTAACTATATTTGTATTTGCAAAGCCCAGTAATTTTTACATTTTTACATCACAGTATTCACTCAAAATTAGGGGAGATTATCCTAGAAAACTTAGATATGAAATATATTACATGTTAAAAGTTCTTATTTAGTTTTGTTGACACGCTCGTTGCTGACTTTCTGCTGTCGTGTAGAACTGGAGCCTCAATGACACATAATGCAGTGTGATACAGTTCAATACCTTTTCTTAAAGTTGGGGTAGCTAACTTTTCTTAGTTCTAAATTACCAAACTTTGTGCTTTCCACTAAAAAGTCTGATAAATGAAAGACTTTGTGAAAAAATTAGACCACTGAGGACTGTCTGAACTGAAAAATTAATATTGTTTTAGTTCAAATCAGGAGCCGAATGCCGTGTTCTGATTGGCTGTGCCCAGGGGGGTAACTGAAGTTTCACTTTATTGGTTGTAAAAAGTGTATTTTAAGCCATAATTGCAGCTAATAATGAATACATATCGATATTAACCATGTGTCAGGGATTTAAGAGAGGAAGTTGTCAGATTTAAACCTAAATTGTATTTGCAGTGTGAAAATTAGCTACCCCACCTTTAACTTTTCCTAAAGCGATGCGCTTGGTGAAACAGCTCATCATTAGTGTAAAGTCCTTTCATGTGTTTGTGTTGTAAATGAGTTTATTTTAGTGTACACACTCATAATGTGAAACTTTCTGTAAAGCTGTAAACTACCTCAGACATACTGTGAGTGACAAACGAAGACTGAACAGAACTGACTATATACAGTATGATCATATTGTAACTCATTTCAATGTCTAAAAGATTTGTTTTATGAAATGCAGATGATGCACGGCAGTCTCATGTTGCAAAGTCCAAGAATACCACACGATTTCAGTTACTGGACATGTGCAATTGTCCACTAACGTCACTTTGGAGTGTATGGAGCTGAAGCAGAGTCTGTGAAGGTGGTAGTTTACTTTTATTTCAACAATATAAGTGAATCTATTTTAGTACAAAAGCGTCATGAGTAAGAGTGCATGTACAAGAGCATAATGGAATAACATCTGACTGTAATACTTGTGCATGATGTAATAAAGTCAACCAAATATGAATACTAATTGTGTTTTGTTGTACATTTAGACACTACCAGGGGACAGTGTTTATGCTTTAGGTCATCAATTCTTCTTGTTTCTTTCACTTAATTGGTTAGTTAAGGCTGAACAGTGTGAGATTTTTACACAATGTTAACGACACTGCAAAGATATACAGTAACTCAAGTTAAAATGTTTTGAATTCATTCACATGTTATCTTAGCATTTGCTTGTCAAGTAAAACTATCTTGCCAATGAATCAAGATTTTCTTTCTTGGTTACAGGAAGTAATCTGAGTTCTAAAACAGAATCCCTCCACATGTGTCTTCAAAAAGCAAAAACAATTTACACAAAACTGACAGTTTAAATAATCATTGAACACAATTTTATGTCTTACAAAATATTTTCATTTGTCAAACCATAGCATCTGTGTGATTTAAGTGGGTTTTGGTCCACATTACGCGGTTGCTAGGTAACACTTGTGGGTTTCCCTTGACATATGTCATATTTGCTGGACAAAGTACAACTACAAACCAAATAAAAACTGCCAATCGAGGTGAAAACAAGCAAAATGTTTGATTAAATCTTAAATCATGTTCACTGTGTTTTACTGAAAATATGGTTTAACCTAAAATTAAAAAGAGGTTTTTACATAAGTCTAGTATCATTTTGTACTACCATAATTACTCTTTTGTCTGAATCCTAAATCCTCTTCTCTCAGCTGACAGACGTTGGAGTCTGTGTAGAATAAATAAGCGATTATTTAATTACTGAATTAGTTGATGATTTCTCAGGGTTCCCACTCATGGTCCAAAAAATATTTTCCAAAAAGAATTTTAGGTAATTACGACATCAACACTGGAAAGTCTACGGTAGACCAATGTATGACCCAGTAACCAAAAAGTTGGGGTCTGGGGGTCCTCTCTCAGGAAAATTTGACTCCAAATGATGATGTTTTTGCATTCTGATGAATTTTAGCAGATTGACCAAGTAGACAACATATTTTTTGATCAAACAATGAAAAATAAAATTTTAGTAAAGGTAGTATTACACCAGTTTTATGTTTCAGTGAAGAAAAGTAATAGTTTTTGTAGGCCTTTAAGTTAAAACCAGTAGATAGTAATGGTAGTGAAAATATAGTTTGAGCAATATTTTATGATAGATCATATTCGAGGACATATTCCATTTTTCTCCATAACATTTGTCTGTTTTTCTCTTTTCCATGAATGGAAAGTTATTTTTCAGCTTTTCAGGTTTTCCAGGACGTGTGGAACCCTAGTATTGGAATCAAAGACCAGAGTTAGGTTTCGGCAATATGGACCAAAATCTGACTCT
Organism: Mugilogobius chulae; assembly: GCA_038363315.1. Taxonomy (NCBI): domain Eukaryota; kingdom Metazoa; phylum Chordata; class Actinopteri; order Gobiiformes; family Gobiidae; genus Mugilogobius; species Mugilogobius chulae. The sequence goes on from CM076414.1 coordinate 7,878,822, forward strand.
CAATAATTTAATTTACATCAGTTATCAGAGAGATGAGAAACAGGCAGAAATATAACGTCTAACTTGTATAATTGGCTCTTTGGATCTTAAGTTTGCACTTGGAGTTCTCTGTGCATGTAAACGTAGTGAGTCAGCCTGGGGTCAAATCGGTTTTGCAAAGGTAAGTTGGACACTACCAGAGGACAGTGAGCCCAGGGCAGTCGGTTAGATCGGTTTTGGAGGGGTAGACCACCTCAGGTTTCCGTCCGGGTCCACCGTGCGCACCTGCTGCAGCGTCAGCTCGTGGGCGGGGCCTTCAGAGGGGGCGTGGCCTTCTCCATCTGACCCCGCCTCCTCCGCGTGTTCAGACGTAAACTTGTTCAGCTCGCACATTTTCTTACAACAAAAGAGAAGGGTTAATGCAATGTACGGACATTTTTAAGTGCCTCACACACCTTGACACTGTACGCCTAGTAGTCCTGCACAAAACCTGTACGAATTCTGTCCTTACCCCCTTTGCTCTACCCACATTTTGTAATTATTTGAAAAAGTGTAAACTTCAACCAATTTTCAAGGATAAAAGCATACAAATGAAAATGTCAGTACTAGGGCCCGACCGATATGGCTTTTGGGAACCGATTCCGATAACGATATAAAGGAGGCTGGGGGTGCCAATAGCCAATAAGACCGCCGATATAATTAGAAATAGAAAAATACTTTTTTATTAGGAGCAGGTGTTAAAAAATTCTGTCTGGCTTTAGTGATTTAAGTTGGGTTTATTTTGGACACATTAAGTGTTAGTTCGCCTCTTATGAGTGACTTTAAAGGCTTGAAACTTGTTTATATCACATTATTATTAATAGTGTTGTACTACTCAAGTGAATTCAAGAGGCTGCAGTTAGCCTCATTAATATGCACGACGTCGTCGCAATTAAAATATGCAAATGCCGACCATTAACACCTCTTTTCATGACTAATTTTATTTAACATGTCAATGTGTGTCCAGTGGGCATGGACACAGACACAACACTTTACAGTCGTCAGAAAGAAGGGACTGAGGCACTGTTATTGTTCTAGCATCATAAGCTAACGCTAACTTTTACAGTGAGGTAACAACATTGAAAGTTAAAACGAACACGTTTTCAACACTCACCGTCCAGATAACCTCTTCTCAGACTCCAAGTCTTCACAAAAATAATTCCTTTTTTTCCAACTCCAAACGAGAAAGTAGTGAGAAAGCTAACTTCTTGTTCTTCTTGCAGCAGCCGTGTGTCCTTCATGACAAGGATCGTCCCCCTTCTCCAGGACATTTTGATGAAATAAAAAGTCCTTGCTGTTGTTGCGGGCGTCATCTGTGATGAAGTTATTTCCTTTTCTTGCGTTAGTAGCGGAGAGTTGAGAGTGTTTAAATCCAGCGCTGCCCCAGAGGGAGCTAGTAGTGCAGTGAGTGATGCAGCGAGTCAGCCTGGTGCTGCGTTCAGGTGCAGTCCCACAATAAAACACCTCCACAAATAAATTTAATAACCGCGCTAAATATTGATCTGATTGGTGATTGAATACAATGGTTGTATTCGGAAGATCTAAGCTTTAAAATGAGGTACAACATGGCCTAAATATCGGCGATATTTGGCCGATAACTGATCGACCTGTAAGTACTCATATCGGCCAAAAATATCGGCCAACCGATATATTGGTCGGCCCTAGTTAGTACGAAGAGAGCAGCATTTATATTATGAAAAAACAAATTACTTATTTGAGTGATGGAGTTGTGTCTGTGAGAAAAAATTCTTTCTCCCCTGAGCCTCAGAAACCTAAAAATCGAAAGATCTTAAACTCCTCTAGTGTAAATCCAAATTAACAGGTCAATAACCTTGTTTTCTATTAGCCAAAGTACGACCCAAGAATCTGAAGTTAATATATTTTTTGTTTTTTGTTTATCATTCTCAGGGTTGGACTAGCGTCATCGTGACTGAAGCGAAAAACTACAAAGTAAAGTGATAGGCAACTTCACTCAACTTGTTTATTTCTCCAAAAATAAAGCCACAAATGAGATTAAACAGTAATACAAACACAGAATCTCTCTGTGGCTAAAGCGGACTCACCTGACCGTTGGACTGTCTGTATTCTTTTCTTTATGTATTTTGGTCGCGTTTGTCGTCGTTAAACTCTTTATCTTTCCCTCTGATGAGCTTGCACTTTCTGTAGTATTCAGACTGAATTTGGCACCTGATATTAACTAGGCTTATTAGTTTAGTGTAGAACCGCTGGTGCACTAAAGTAAAATGGAGACCATCATTGCCACTTCCGCATGAATACATTAGAGTCTTACTTGTGGTTCTTTTGGCCAAACTTATAACTTAAGGTGGAGTCACATGTCATGTGATCCTTATGTACAGCTGTTGATGTTTTCCCTTTCGCGTCGTTGGCAACAGAACATCACGCCGCGCAACAGTTACCCAGGTTTCCGACAACAGTCTGACCTCAAAAATGAGTACAAAGCTGGTGCAAATCTACACTAACTAAGTTTAACAACAAAAACAGTGAAAAACCTCCAACATTAAAAAAAAAAGTCCTGGTTGTTTCCGAAAGCCTAGATACTTTGCCTTGCCTCCAAAGTCAGTTCCTTTCAATCCAAGGAAAGTGTCTTTTCTCAGTCTAAACTTAGGCTAGTAGACCAAACTTCAGAGGAACGAGACACAGTTGCATTAAGTGAACATAATGAAGCAGAGACAGGGACGAAGGGACGAGTGTTCTGAGCACGACTTATACAGATTTATATTAAGAGATATATTTGCCTATTTTGCATCTTAATACTTTTGAAGAGTTTGTTTTTCCTTTTAAAATGGTCATAGTGCATTATGGGTAAATTCCCTGGAGCAAGGCAGTGAAAGTAAATAATCTCCATGCTAACCAAACGAAGGACACATGCCTTTGGGGGACATGAACATTGGGACACGACTTGGATGATGTCAGTGCCTCTGTGCAAGGTCAACGTACCAGAACGAGTGCATCCATGACGTCTTTGCAGGTCTGCAGACTGGTGCCACTGGTCACCTCCACAAACAGCTCACTGGTCGTCTTACTGATCTGGGAAATAAGCAACAAGTCATCATCTCCAACAATAGTGACCTTCATTATTGGATTGTTTTGGTAATAAATTCACTTTTTATCAGTTTTGCACCAACAGCACACACATTGTCAAAGTTTCTATAGACGGACACAAACAGTGGAAACAAGTTGTAAAAGCACCGTTGTCAGTAACTACAAGATGGGTCAGACCAGTTCAGACCTGATCCAAACAGCTGCTCTCGTTCCGTTTTGTTGATCTATTCAAAGACGTTTCCCAGCTAACCTGATAGATATTTCTGCATAAAGCATGCGCAGTAGGGCAGAAAGTGACGTCGGCCGAAAATCCCTCTATTCCGTTGAAATTGGCTGTGTGCACGGAACTTCGGTTGGCTTGTGTACGTTCAAAATATCTAACCGCTGTACATATGACCATTTCCTGTTAGCGTTAGCATTTAAACACAATCATGTCTCTTTTTAAACACACAAGGGTCCTCTGGTGAAATATTCCTCTAATAAAGTCTTTAACATGTTTTCTGTAACATTCACCACACCTGTCTGATCTAAAGAGGATTTATTTGTTTTAAACTGATGTAGTGAAAACCTCATTGAAAAGCATTGAACAGGAAGTGCTTGTATGTACAGAATGTAGTATTTTAAACCATGCACAGAGCCAATTAGCAGTGCTTCTGAATGTTAAAAAAGCTCCTCTAAACTCATAGTGGAGAATGATTTGGAGTAGTTTTGTTTTCAGACAGCTCCAGTTCCAGTACCTGGTGACCTGTTAGCGTCTTGCTGCTGCCATCTTGTGTTAACCTTATGCACGTGCTTCTCTGTATTGCTACATAAGCAAATATGTGTTGTTTACTCCACTTCTTGGCATTTTTTTTAAAATTGTCCATCATTGCTACAGTTTTGGAGATAATTCAATGATTTCTTGTTACAAACCTTAGTTTGATCCAAATTTTCAAAAAATCTTATTGCAATTCTGGTGAGCCCAGAGTCATGTCATTTACACATGTTGTCCTTATGTTCTGTTAGAGTCTTTTTACTTCACCTTTTATTTGATATCTGTAAAATAATAGATTATTTATTTTTCAAATTTTTTCCCTTAAATTTGTTAATACACTTTTGTTTGACTAAAAATATCAAATTTGGAAAAAAAAAAAAATCCTCCGTGTTTTATTTTTTTGTAGACTTCTAGAAAGCAGTTCTCAGAGGAGGTGAAAATGTGAAACAAAATGGCCCATTTTTCATCTAAAATGTGAATCTAAACTGGATTTTTTTGGACCTTTTACTACAGCCTTGGACATGTTCAAAATCAATCCCAATCAGTTTACAGTTTTGTGCCAGTTTGTAGTTTTTCCTCCCTCCTTGTTCTGTTGGAGCCATTTTGTTTCCCATTGACTTCCATTAGAAACACTTTTTTGTTATTGCTCTGGAAAAAAGGTTTAAGCTGCTGGAGGTGTGAGAGTTGTAAGTATCCTGTCTCACCTTGGTGTGCTCACTGTTGGTGATGGGAGGAAACGACACCACTCTGTCCTCGGAGTCTGTGAGGCAGGGGAACTGAGGCTGTCCATCCAGGAGCTGAAGGTACCTGAACATATGCACAAAAGGGCCTGGAATTCACTCATGGATAAATGTTTGTGATGAGGAAGCAATGTTGGAACAGGGAGAAAAAAACTCATTACTAGGCAGACAACAGAGGAACAGTGCCCTCTTGTGTTTGCAGAGTAAGAAAGTCCTCACTCACTTGTGCAGTCCTGTGACGTTCTGTCTCTTCTTCTGCTTCCTCAGCTCCTCGGCCTCCAGATGCAGGTGTCTGATGAGCTCCACAGCGGTCATCTCCTTTCTCCCCAGAGCTGTGATCTGAACATCAACATAGGCATGCAAAGCTCGACAATGTTCTGCATTATCTATTTGTTGTGGGACAGTGTGCTCAACAAAAAAACAGTTAAGAGTTACAGGGCAGCTTCAAGGTCTCCACAGCACTGAGTTCTACAAAAACTCACCGGATAATGGTCTTAAATGATTCATCTGTTGTAGTAACTAATTTTTGTCAGACTGTTTTCATATTTTACTGACTTTACGTGTGTCAAATGTCTTTACATGAGTAGATCTCAGTTTACAGCTTTAGCTCAACTGGCATCCAACCCATCCTAATCTATGTTTTTATTTAGCTTCTTCATTTATTATGTCGATATAATGTTTATTTATAAAGCACATTTACAAAGCAGTCAACACTGCTCCAAAGTGCTGTACAAGAAAAGATAGATTATGAAGCTGATACATTTAAAATGTGTAGTAAAAATAATGCAAACAATTAGCATAAAATAACCAAAAGAATGTTAAAAGCCAATGCATTTTGGTTTTCAGAAGACATTTGAAATTCTCAACCGAGTGGCCTTTCTTATAATAAGGAGGACAAAATTCCACAATTTTGGTCCAGCTCTGGACAACGCTCTGTCTCCTTTTGTTTTTAGTCTGAACCTTGGACAGTCCACAAGACTCTGGTCAGAAGACCTGAGTGATCTGGCTGGATTGTGCAGAACCAGCATTTCTGACAAATAAGGTGGGGCCACACCATTTTAGGGTTTAATGATCTCTTTTCTTTTAAATTAATCAGTCTTAGCTGTTCTTGCTGAAGATACAACAATGTAAATGGTGAAAAAGATTGTAATGAAGACAGATTCAAAATTAAAAAAAAAATAAATAAAAGAATGTATTTCTAATGTGCACTCTGAACAAAATATAGATTTTATTATATAAATTGCTAATCAGGGCACTTGTTTATTTTGTTCCCGAAAACGCTTAGTCCTCATTACACAGGACTAATCAATTACCAAAATAAACATTAGTTGCAGCCCTAGCTTATTGTGTATGTTTTTTTCTTAAACTCCACTCATTTCAATAGTACAAATCACCCACATGCTGCACTTTAGTAAGCATATAGCCAAAAGTACTGGAGAAGAGTGTGTGTGTGTGTGTATTTACCTTGAGCTGAGTTGGGGGTTTGACTCCGTAGGTGAGCGGGCCCTTGAGCAGACGCACATCATGAGTGGCGATGGTAGCGGTGGTTCTTTTCCCACATAAATCCTCGTGGAGTTTAGTCTGACAATGACAGGGAGATGAGTCAAAAGTAGCAGCTTGTACTACTCACATACACACTTACAGCCGGTACATGTTTCTATGCTGAATGCACTGATACTTCTGAGGAAAGCTGAGGAAAGTCATGAAAACGCAATACAAACAGCGCTGTCCCTGTGCAAGACTGAATACTAGACCACCATCTGGAATAGGGCTGCAAAAAAAAAAAAAAAAACATCTCTCATTCTCTTCCATCGGCATCTCCAGCACAGCCCTCACCTGGTTTCACTCCTATCTTTCCGACCGCACTCAGTTTATCCAACTCAAATGTTCACTTCTCATCTGTCCCCATCTCCACAGGTGTTCCCCAGGGTTCTGTTCTCGGCCCCTCCTTTTCATTATCTACCTTCTCCCCCTTGGTCACATTTTCCGGAAACATCACAAACAATTCCACTGCTACGCAGATGACACCCAGCTCTATCTCTCCACCAAACCAAACTCCACTCTACCACCATCAGCCCTTCTCAGTTGTATCAATGAAATAAAATCCCGGTTCACCTCAAACTTCCTCAAACTCAATAGCAATAAAATGAACTTCTCCTTGTAGGCACCAAATCCACCTTAAACAAGATCAGTATTTTTTCCCTTTCCATTGACGGCTCCTCCATCTCTCCCTCCCCTCAGGTTAAGAGTCTGGGTGCCATCCTCGACAGCACCCTCTCCTTCACCTCCCACATCAACAACATCACCCGCTCCGCCTACTTTCACCTCCGCAACATCCATCGTCTCCGGCCCTCCCTCACTCCACAGTCCACTGCCCATTCACAGCCTCGTCACTTCCCGCCTGGATTACTGCAACTCTCTTCTGTTTGGTCTCCCACAAAAAACTCTCCATACACTACAAATGGTTCAAAATTCAGCAGCTTCTTTTTAGGTACCCAAACAAGCATGAAATGAAAAAATAAGTCTCCATATAAAGATAATGTGAATTCACCGCTTTTACAAGAATAAAACACAATCTCAAATAAATCAGTGTTACTAGTAAACTATAATGTGATCTTGAAGCAAATGTGACTGAAGCCAATAAAATTGCAAATAGGATTAGATGTTTGTGTGATTATTATCTCAAGCGCGGAAGCATTTTTGCTCATTTCAAGTGAGAAAAAGCTTTATTCTTAGCAAAACAATGCTTCAATTAAAATAAATGCTACAAAAGTCAATCAGTTATGGACTTACGATCTAATTTTTTCTCATGTGTTATGGAAAAACTATTTTGTCGCCACCTCCAAACTGTCCTAAAGCAACAATAATTTGGCTTTGTCTGTACTGAAACTCTAAATAAAAGAATTAATCGAAGGAATAATGTCCAACTAATCGATTAACAAAATAATCGTTAATTGCAGCCCTCGAATGAGTCTCGGAATGAGTCTCTCGGAATGATGTTGGGAAAGTAAGTTTTGAAGCTAAGTGTTTGTGAAAAGGCACATCTGTGTAGAGCTGTGAAATTTATTTAATTTTAGATCATATCGAGAATGTTGTTTTGGAGATATACAAAAATTAAATATCAAGTATATCGTTTTGTTTGGGGGGGAAAAAGGGATTTTTTTAAAAAACAAATCTAGTAAGGGTGAAAAAATCTTTTGTGATTAGTTTACTGACCTTTCAAAATGTATCAAACATTAATACAAACTTCAAAAAGATAAGACGGTAAAAAGAGCTTGAAAGTCATCAACATCATTTTGATTAGGGTTGTTTTGTTACAGATACTGGTATCGGCGAAACATTTTTCAGGTCTCGCATCGATGAGTACTCATACCAAATCTCTGATCCATAGCCTGATAATAATAAAAAAAATAAAAAATAATAATAAATATACACTTTATACAAAGCAACCAAAGGCAAAAAAAAAAAAAAAAAAAAAAAAAAAAATAACAATATAAAAAAAAAAAAATAAAATCACATGAAAACATGCATATAAATGCATCCTGATGAGGAGCCGTAGATGCAGCAGCAGCTGTTTCTGCTTGTGGCTAATGCTACGGCTAACGCTCAGAGCAGCTGAAAAAGACTCTGTGGAGGCTCTTCAAAGCATAAAATACTCCATATATCCAGACATATATCCATGTTACCTCTGTGATGTTTCATTGAGCCTTTATAGAAAAGGACTGATGTTAAACCAACTCTTTAAATGGTCCAACAGCAGCGCTAGCTAGCAGCACAAACATGCTAACTCGGACTTTTGTTTAGATTGGATTTAATTAGAATGAGCATCTGTTGTTTTTAATGATACACAGGTGGAAAAAGATTAAAAAATAATAAACTCAAACAATATGTTTAATGACGATACATTTGACTTCAAAATCCAAAAACATAAGGGTTACATTAAAGTTTAAACACATGACTTTTAATGAAGTAACTGTGTTTTATGTATGTAGCCAATATTTAACATTTTTGAGATTTGTAAAGTAGAATTGCCTTGTTTCAAAATATTCATATATCACAATCGTACTTGAGTTTGTGTGGCATTTGTGTCAGTCATACCTGGGCCATGAGGAACCTCTTGAGTGCGTTCCAGGCTTGAGGTTGAGGCCCCGCACCAGACAGCAGACCAGATAAGGCCGGACGTCCTTCACCTCGGGACAGACGGTCACTGTGAGAGAGGGAGGGGCAGAGGACACATGCAGGACCCTCACCAGCATACGGGACAGGAGCTCTGCCTCGTCCTGCTCCTCCGGCTGTGGAAGACAAACAGAAGATCAGACGCACAGCTTCAGTATATTTCATAATAATTTACCCTATAGAGTTAACATAATAAGAACAGAGTAACAAAGAGCAATGGAAGAATGGGATCTTGAAGAAACCAAAACTACGGACATACGTGCAGTTAAATGAAACATTCAAAACGTAATTTTATGTCAAAGCAAATTTATAACAAAACGAAAGATCCCTTAGCTGCTCGTGAATCTGTCCTTTAGCCCTGGAAACAGAGATTCTCTCAAACCCCTGACAAATGACAAAATCAGAACGTTCTGTTGTGACGATGATGATTACGAGCCTGTTTCACTATAGTTTTGAATCAAATAAAGTCAGACCACAGCTTGGCCATGTGGCTCACTATCGGACCAAACTAAAGATGCTGCAGACGCTTGAGTGGAAGTTGATACAGTACAACCTCCATGCAAACAAACCAGAAGGTTTTATTGTGCGATGGTGCACACAGTCCTGGGACTATCAGATTTAGGGTAAATAGGTTAATTCTGTGTCTTATTGGTCGCCTAAATCCAGACTGCACCTGAAGCTGCAGTGCGTTTACTTTGGCTTAAATTGTATATTTTACTATCCTATAATTTGTGATTTTGATTCGACATTTGGAGTTTACTCTTATACTTTTAAGTTGTGTTTGCATGTCCAAAAAAAAAGTACTGCTACATACAAGGTCAAATCAACCAGGGTTAAAGGTTAAAGCTCCATCTATTGGCTGTAGAGAGGAAAGGTTCAGTTCATAAGACATCAGAGAACAAACACAACCTAACACAAAGCAGAGTCAGTGTGGTTCAGGCTTGTACCTCTGATGCTTTGGCCTTCTTCTTACTCTGAGGACCTTTCTTGTTCTTGTCTATGTTGCGGGGCCCGTCACTTCCTTCTGGCCCTGTGCGGTTCTTTCCTCTCAGATACTCCAGCACGGACTTAGTCTGACAGCCGTTCACCATCTTCTCCAGACGCCGGTCACGCAGCTTGTTTCCTGTCAAATACACATTTGAGTTTGGATTTACTTTTCATCACTATACACTTTACATTTGTTTAGTGGGCACGTTATGCAAATTCTACTTTTTGCGTGTTTAAAGTGAAGCTAATCCTCTAAACTCCTCCCACAAACAAGACCTTCAACTGGAAAACCAGGATAAGAAGGTAAAACAAGGATCTGAGAGTGTGACTGATTGGTTTGACCATAGGTACCCTATCTTGCCCTCAGCGCCAACGCTGGCATTAGTTTTTCTTCAGTTGGTCGCTAGTGGGCTTTCTCCAAAAGCTGTACGTTCTGAGTCAAGAGGTGGGAGCACAACCAGGCTGTGTGAGCAGTGCATTAAGATCACAGGCAAAAGTGAGTTGTATTTAGATTTGCTTTAGTTCGAGTAAACGAAGAGTCCAGGAGTGTCAAAAGCAGCAGTGTTATGAGCTCACAAGCCCCGCAATGCAGAGGATGCACAGTGTGTGTGTGCAGGCCTCCACTCCACTCCAGCCTCCAGATGGTGTGTCTTTTGAGCGTGCTCTGAAATCCTGGTACAGATGTTAATCTAGCTCTGGTCTGTGCATGGGGTGTTCTACATCCTTGTAAATTTAAACAAGGTTGTGAGCTGCGGTCCAGTGCTGTGAGTTTTATGAGAGCACATAAAGACTGGACGAGGTCTCTGCTCTGTGGATCATGCTACATTCACACTGATTGTCTTTTTAATGTGGGATTTTAGTTTAAAGTAGTTTAAAGTAGTTTAAAGGAAAACAGAAAACGAATGTTTAGAGGTGTGCAATATATTGTATTTTAGATAATATCATGATTGTGGTTTTGAAGATGTCCAAAAATTGAATATTGAGTATATCGTTATTAGTGAAAAATGCTACAAAACTTGTTTAACAATGCAAATGAAGAATGTTACATTGTGAACTTTAAAATATAAAATATTTTAGTCAATTTGTTTAAACTTATTTCCAACTAAGAGGTAGTCTAAAGTTTATAGCCATAACTTGTAACTTTTTCCTGTGAACCTGCTGCTGTTCATTTTTCATGTTGGCAGATGTGCTGGAGGGAAGTGTCTCCCATTACACCAGACTCACACCAGAAGAACCCTGGTCGCTCTCGTGTTGTCTCCAGCTCTCTATGCTGAGTTTTCAGAGGGAGGGGTCGTTGGGAGCGCTTTGAGTGCTCTGACCAATGCCTCGGTAGTGTCTGTCGTCTCGGCGATGTCCCTCTGAATTTGCATAAAGTTAACTTCATCCTGACTTTGCCATGCTCAGGTCGCCTGGATCGCTCCACTCGTCTTGTCACTTCCTCATGTCTTCATGTCTTTGCTCCAGCCTGCAGTAGAAATGAATAGATACTGCTCTCTCAAGTCGCTCGAGTCGCTTCTGGTGTGAGACTGCTGTTAGACCTAAGCTTTGGTCACACCCAAAAGCATTGCGCACACTGCAAGCTAAAGTCTACTAGCAGCCAATACAAGAAAAACTCATGCCAGCATCAGTACTGAGGGCATGATAGATCATTTCTAACAATTACACATGATAAAAGGTAGAGGATTAATCATGAATTCACTGTAAAGCCCAGCTCACACTCCAACACATTAAAAACCAACTTTGTGCACCGTAAGAAATGTGTTTCTAGATTGGCTAAAATCACTTAAAATCTGAATTTGAATTTTTATTTCTTTATTTTTCAAGCTCATTTCTCTTGAACAGTCAGAAATGTCCAGAGATTGTGAAATATGCTGCCAAATTTTATCAATTTTATTATTATATTAATCAGGCTAAAACAAGATGAATATTCTGAGTTCTACTAGCTTTAACTGAGGTTAGATATTAATTGTTGGCAATGTGAGTGTACCTTTTACTTTTTTAAAATTTGCACAGGGTTACTTTTTGATCAAGTAATGGTACTTTACTTGAGTAGTGAACTTGAGTACTTTTGCCACCCCTGTACCACAGCGTTACTCAGACACAAAGGACAGTCTGATTTGAAGTGTGCAGTCTTTGTACCTTTAAAGTTGATTTCCTTGAGTTTGGGGCAGTCGCTCAGAGCTGGAGGAATCTCACTTAGTTTGTTGTTGGACAGATCCAGAGTCTGTGGAGAGAGTCACGTGCTGAGGGTTTATTTCAACTTAGACAAAATCATGGATTATAATAGAAACAATCTGCCTCATTCATGAAAGTGTTTTGGTAAAGTGTGCGTAACTTCCACTTCAGAACATTTTTGAGAAAACTCTGCATTAGATAAACTTCTTAACTGCCTTCACGCTAAATTCACCAACATCCAGCTACTGATATAATATGAAACTTTTGAGTCCTGTGGCAGTCTAACAGTGACCCACACAGAGGCTCTATTAAAGGAAACCTTGCCTGTGCTTTTTATCAGAACTGATAACTTGATTTCGATAACGTGATGATATTTTATATACAAACATTTGAAAAGACAATCATGTAGGAATTACACTTTTTCTGTAAGCAAAAAATATATTAAAAATAGTTTTTTGTGATCTTAGGATCTGTTTTCCACAAGAACATTTCCAATTAACTCTCTCTGTCAATGACATCGATTTCCATCATTGGACTTTTAATATACGCAGCGATGTGTGTCTCTCTGTTGCTCGTGCTGACTTTGTCTACAGTCAAATACACATTGCAGTTTCACAGATTCACCAGCAGAGGGAGGAACAGTGTGAGCACAAGGATCCAGAAGTCACATGCCCGATAATACATGATGTGTTCTTTGTTGACTTTTAGGTAGAGCAGTCGGCTGTGTTTTAGGCTGAATTTCTTTTCCAACGGAAACAGACAAAACATCTTGAACTGAAAACAGTTTTGAGTAAGTTTAGAGCAGATGTTTGATTTTTAAAATGAAGAAAAGCCGATCCTACTGGACTAGGACTCTGAGGAGAACGACACATGCAGCGAGTCTAGAAACGTCCTCTTGTGTGAGCGAGTGAAAAGTGTCAGAGGAAGTCAAACTACTGGATTTCTTGGGTTCTAATCTCTGCTCCATGAAAGAGGCTGAATCTATAGAATCTGCATCAGAAAGTAGAAATGTTTTTTGTCTGTAACATGAAAAAGACACTCGTCCTCATTGTTTTAATCATTTTAACCTTGTATATTTTTTTTTATCTTAAAGACATTATTTCATTGTAGTGGCTCATATTTTTTCACCAAAAGTAGAACAGAGGAAAACAACACTGGCATGAAGTTTGATTTATCTCAAAAGTTCAAATTCCTATAAAAAGAGAATGGATTAATGTAAATCCATTACATTCATGAAAGTAGATTTTTGTGGAGCTGTCAATATTTTAAAATGAGCAAAAAGACCTGGCAGTGAAGGTAAATGGTCTATTTATATAGCGCTTTTCTACCTTTCCAGGCACTCAAAGCGCTTTTACAATCTAGCATCCACTCACCCAGTGTACGCAGACACTGAGGCAGTGTGGGTTAAGTGTCTTGCCAAGGACACAACGACAATCTACTCCTGTCGTCCCACTGTGGCACCTGGTGTTCTAACGGTCTCCCATCCAAGTACTAACCAGGCCCTTTCTTGCTTAGCTTCTGAGATCTGACGGGATCAGGCTTTGACAAGCAGGTATGGCCACTGACAAGCAGGTATGGCCACCTGCTTTGACCCACCTGAAGGTGGGTCAAAGCCAGAATGAGACTGGCACTGAAAGAGTTAAAGAGGTCTATTAGATTTTCAATATATTTAGTAATACATTAGAACATCCACAACAAAATTGCTGGTATCCCTCTGTTCATAAAAGAAAAACTCACAATTGTCACTGAAATCACTCACGACATACAAAAAGTAACAATAAATGCAAATGTAATGAAAATTAAACTATCAAAATCAGACATACTTCTGAATTGTTTATCAGCAGCTTTATTAAAAGAATAATAAGCTTTGGTTTGCTTGATTTTTGCCTCTATGATAGGATGACAATTTTTTCAAAATTAAAAACTGGGACACACTCAAGTTTTTGCAGAGCGGAGGGTAAAGAACATTCGGTGAAAACAGCAGGTAAATAAATATATTCTTAAAGGGAACCCTGGATATGAAGACAAATATGGCTAAACACTAGTACTGCTCATGCTTGTTAAATAAATTACAAACAAATAATAACTGCTTAATACTTTTTATAAAATTGTCATTGTTTATGTTGTTTTCAAGCCACTGGGAGCCACCATATTGGTTGATGACATAAAATAGTGTTTCCATGGTTACTCCTGTGGTTTGATCGGTGAACAGTTGAAACAAAAACATCTCTGACAGTGTCTAGTTTTTGCCTCTTCCTCTTGATTATCTTCAGTTTCACTAGATTCCACATAATCGTTCTGTATTTGGCCAAACTCCAGCTCAAACTGACAAGGTTTAACCCAGGAATTCATGTTGCTTAGTTACTGTTACCTGACAACACTATTTTATGTCATAATCACAGCAAAATGGCAGCCTCCATGTCATTTCTTCATAACACTATTTTAATAAAATTACAAATACTTCCAAGGTATTTGTCCTGTATTTATATAAGTGATGATATTATAAGTGTTTTAGGATAAACATGCGATTCTATCCAGGGTTCACTTTAAGTTTAAGCAACACTCACATATCTCCTCTGAAACTTCTGTCAGTGCAAATTGGTGCATTTTTTTCTTGTGTTTTGTTAATTTTCACGCACAATTTTCTCTATTGTGACAAAAGAAAAGAAATATATTCCTTCCTTCACCCTTGGAAAAAAATCCAAACAACTGGGACATGTCTTGAGTAAAACTGGGACAAATAAGTAAATTAGACACATTTGCTGTGACATGGTACGCAGGGCTCAAACTAGGGACTGTCCCAGGTAAATAGGACGTCTGGTCACACCAGAGTTGCTGTTTATGATCATATTTCCACAACTTTAGATATAACTTTGATGAACAAACAGGTCATGTAAAAATGCGTGTTTGTGTGGGGACCTTGAGAGCGGGCAGCAGGTGTGCCTCCACGCTCAGCTCCTGGATCAGATTGTCCGACGCCAGCAGAGTACTGAGCAGCTCCAGCCGTTCACTGCACAGGTCCCGGGCAGGCTGTCAGGCGGTTCTTGGACACGTTGAGGGTGGACAGTTTGGGACACCGGCTCAGTCCTTCGGGCAGCGTCTCCAGTCTGTTACAGCTCAGGTTCAGCGTGGTCAGCTCCTTCAGAGAACTCACGCCCTCAGGTAACGTCTGCAGGTCGTTCACGGACAGGTCCAGGACTTTCAGAGCCTGGGACAGAACAGGAGGGGCACAGGAGGGTTAGTCTGGCTTATCACAGAGGGTCGGATTTGTGCTTCTCTGAACCAGTTAGTTGCACTGAACCAGAATGAAACAAGGACTAGACCAGGACTAGCCAAATCATCAGGACCAAATCAAGTCTACAATACAGCAGAAAGAAAGATACACAGTATATTAGGGCTGCAACTAACCATCATTTTGATAATTGATTAGTTGGGGGATTATTGAGAACATTTTGGAGATGTAGTCTATATTTACTGACAAAATTGCTTTTCAGCAAACACTGAAAAGAATTTAGCTAAAATGGTCCTAAATTAGATCATGAGTTCTTAACTGATTGAATGAAACAGCAATTATTTTAATTTAAAGAGAAACTAAATGCATGTTTTCGCACAGTGATCAACTCTGCAGGCATCGCCAAAATTAGAAATCTACTGCCTAAAAGTGATGCTGAAAAAAGGTCTTTTCCCACTGAAGGAACTTTTTTCAGTTCCCAGTACTTTTTTAGGTTCCAGTCCATATTTTAGGCGCGTTCACACAGAGGAGGAACTATGGACTGGGGCCACACTTTATGGACTTTTTGAGTTCCTGCTCTGGGGCAGGTACTTTACACTCAGACCAGGAACTTGTGACACAAAACACATTTACAAAACTAAATTTGTTTGGAAACATGTTTTATATGATTTCACATTTAAGCTACGGTCACAATGACCCGTACGAATAAAATGGTCGTACGAATCTTACAGGTCGTACGAAATCTGGAGTTCGTGCGTGGCTCGTGGAGTGGTAACTGTTTCCTACAGTCTTCTTACGGCAGACTTTCAGCTCTCACCAACAACTCACGACATTCTTGGGGAAGTGAAGCCGTACGGCATCCTTGCGTGTGTCTTAAAGCTTGTTTAATGCGTCTTTACGGTAATCCTACATATATTTTGTGTCGCACGGGAGCTGCGCGATGTCCCTGCGTCCAACTCAAGCCTTTATCAAGTTGTTTCTAGCTATTAAACCTTTCGTAAACCGTACCGGAATAGAAATAACCTAATTGCACACCAGCAAAACACAAATATGCTTATGAATAGCTATATTCTGTAGGCTTTGTCTGAAATCTGTTCTCTCGTTTGTCTCTCTCACTCGAAACACAACAAACTCACAAAGTCAAACCTCCGTAAAAACATCAAAACCGCTTTGTTTCTTACCTGTGTATTGCAGAGGAGACGCCAAAACTCCCAAAGCGAAGACGGATGCTGAAGACTAATCCACTGACATCATTGTGTTCATATAAAAAGTTTGAAGCACTTCCAAGAAACAATATTCCACCGCCAGCGAGCAGAAGTTGTCCAAATGTCTACGTCTGTTACAGCTGTTCTCCCCGTGGTTGTGTCCATCTCCAGGCATTGCGTTTTCCCGCGCGTCCTGGTCCGGTCTGGCCGTGTTCAAGCGATCTTATCCCTGCACGCTCCGGGTCCTTCCTCTCCGCGCGCTCCTGGTCCGGTCTCCGTGTTTCAAGCGATCTTATCCCTGCACGCTCCGGGTCCGTTCCTCTCCGCGCGCTCCTGGTCCGGTCTGGCCGTGTTTCAAGCGATATTCCTGCACGCACCGGGTCCGTTCCTCTCCGTGCGCTCCTGGTCCGGTCCGGCCGTGTTTCAAGCGATCTCATCCCTTCACGCTCCGGGTCTGGTCCCCGCGCTCTGGGTCCGCCCCCCCTGCGCGCTCCGTCCTGTCTCCGTGCGCCTTGTCCGGTCCCCTCCGTGCGCTCCTTGTCCGTTCCTTTCCGTGTTTAAAGCTATAGCTGTGTTTCCGTCACGTGCTCCAGGCCCGTGGGCTTTCATACAGATCCCTCGTACAGGCTAAACTGCGCCTCAAGAGATGCAGAGTCTCCAGAGCGCGTCTCTCTCCACTTTGACTCTTCCGCTCAGGCATATTACACAGGCTTTAGTCTCTGCGTTCGTAGACTGGTCGTAGAAAATCTTTAACACGACCATAGACCTGTCTACGAACTTACGAACGAGCTACGAGCGCTGTTTTTTCGTAACAACGCCTCAAGAATGACGTAAGAAATTAGAAAAAAATCGTTCGCAGAGAGGTCGTAGCAGGTCGTACGGGTCATTGTGACCGTAGCTTAAGACTAATCTCCCTTTTCTTTAAAAAAAAAAATACTTAAAAGCAGCAACTTCCAAAATAAGTTTAGATTTATGAATAGTCACTTAATATTAGGAATAACAGTGAATAATTGTGTTTTATTGATTATTTTAGTAATGTTTTAGCTTTTGTACATCATAATTTCATTTGTACATCATTTTAAGGAAAAGGGAAAAAAACAACTGTATTAACACCCACAAATGATGTGTTTAAATGTTCCAGAATACACAGGTGCTAATGTTAAAGTCTTTTAGCCCTACTTTCACAAACTGTTGCTGTGTGAACGCAAACATGGGGTCGGATAGTTCCTGACTAAGCAGGGCTAAAGGAATGTGGGAACACGGTTCTTGTACTTTCATGTGGGAAAACGCCTAATGCCTTTGTCACGTTGAGGTTAGACTACTGTAATTCCCTACTGCTCATTGCGTGTCCTAAAAGCTCAATTCAAATTTTAAATACTTCTTCAAACCTATAAAGCTTTTGATGACATGGCCCCTTCTTATATAGTTCCTTATCATCTTAATCGTTCACTTCTCTCTCAAGATGCTGGACTTTTGGTGGTTCCTGTCTCTAAAAGCACAATAGGAGGCAGAGCATTTAGTTATCAAGCTCCCTAATTATGGGATCAGCTCCTGCTAATATCAAAGAAGCTGACACAGTCTCTACATTTAAGATTAGGCTCAAAATGTTCCTTTTTGAAATACTTTACTAAACAAAAAACAGCAGTGAATTTAACTGCTGGGAAAGTTCTATGTCGTATGTGCTACGCCCTCTACGGGCTTCGCTATTGGCTAGTCCACTCCTAGGCCCCGCCTAGCCCTGAGAAAAAAATATCCACCTGCTCCAATCATGTGAGGATCCCGTGAACCCCCGGGACCCTATAAAAGCCTTGCCCCGCCCTTAGACGCCCTCTTACCACTCAGCACCTGAGAGAACTTCGTTCCACTAAATTAAATCAAGATGGACTCACCGTCGCTTAACGATCTCCGCCCGAATATATCTTCGCCTTCCGGCGTCGGGCGGGAGTGCGACGGGCTGCGGGACTCGGCTTCTTCCTGAAGACGGCCATCAGCGCTGCTTCTTCTGCCTGGGTTGGCGCCATTTCTCTGAGGGCGCTCAATGCCAAGCGTGCGCCTCTCTCCCCAGGGAGGAGAGAGCGCGCCGCTCTGGCTTCTTGAAACCAGTCTCCCCTGTGAGCCCGGGTCCACCGTCTGGGCCTGACTCACAACCTGGTCAACCGCCAGCCTCCATTGCGGTAGCTGGGCGGACTCCTACCAAGCAGCGGAAGACTGGGCTGATTACGACGAGGAGGATGATCTTCGCTGCTACGAGGAAGACGTCTCCTCTCTCTTCTCTGCTGACCTCCTCTCCACCACCGAGGAGGCTCCTCGCCAGCGCTACCCCATCGACCTTCTGCCGGAGCTATTTGAGGTAGCTGCCGGAAAGATGGAGGTCCCGCTCCCACCTCAACCTGCTACCCCTCCGGATGACTTCACGTCGGTGGGGGCGTCGCGCTCTGGGTCCAAGCGTAGACCCGCAACGCTTTGCCCTAGAATGGAGCCCATCTTTGGCTACGCGACACGTGACTGGGGCAAACCTCTCGCGGCCAGGCGCCCTGGAGCGTTAGGTTATGCGCCGTACTGCACCATCCAGGACTGGCCCTGGAAGTCCGGCCTCCCACCTATTGAGGACGGTGTCCGGCTCTCTCTCCTGCCTTCCTCCTCCATGCTGACTGGGGGCGGGTCAAGTCTACCCTCGGAGCGGGATAGAATGACCATGTCCTTCCTCAACACGTGCTATGCTAACGCGGCTCAGGTCGTCGCGTTAGCTAGCAATATGGCCTTCCTGACTGGCTCGCTGGACAAGTCCCTCACCGCTGGGGAAGTGCTGGACGGTGAGGACCTCGAACGGGCACGCACCACGTCGGCGGCTCTCCTCCGCATGGCCCAGGCCTTCGCTTTAGACGGGGGAAGATCGATGGGGGCGGCTCAGGTCGCTGCTCGCCATCTCTGGCTGGGACTCTCTAATCTCAAGGACCAGGAAAAACGTCGGCTTCTGGACTTGCCTATCTCCACCGACTCGCTTTTCGGACCAGATATGCAAAAGATGGTGGACCGGCTCGACGCGGCGTCCAAGGCTTCGGCTCAACTGGCACAGCACCTCCAGCCTCGCCGTGATCTCCACCGCTCACCTCGCCCGCCTGCCCGGAGTGACAGGAGTGAGCAGCAGAGCTCTTCCCGCTGGAAACGGTGGGAGACGTGGCCCGGCTCCTGCTCCGGCTCCTGCTCGTGTGGCTTCGAGGGACCGTGCTCCTCCCCGGGAGAAGAGGATGGGGAGAGAGCCCTACGACCGTCGGCGCCCTGCTTCTTCTGGAAGAAGACGGGGGGGTGGTGGTCAATTTGTCAATAAAGGCCGTTCGGCCCGTTACACCTATACAGAGCCTGATTCTTTCTTATCTCACACACATGATGCACCGATTAGCACAGTTAGGTCTGTCACGGTCAGCTCTAACTCGCTCGGTGATGCTCATCTGGCTCGCTCAGGTAATGCTAGGACGCTATCCACTGGAGTGACTGTCCGGCCCTCATCTATGGTGAGTTGGAAGCTAACTAGCTCAGCTAGTCTGCAGCGGCTAGCCCTCTCCCTAACATCGGGCTATCGGCGCCCCCTCGTCTCGCTCGCTCAGGTAACGAGCGGACTGCCTATGACGTGGAGCCTGATTCTTCTTCGTCTGGGGTGAGTTGTGAGCTAACTAGCATGGCTAGGTCTGCAGCGGCTAGCTCTCTCCATAGCATCAAGCTAGCAGCGCCCTTTCGTCCGCCTCGCTCAGGAAACGAGCGGACTCTCTCTGCTGTAGTGCCTGCTTCTTCTTTGTCTGGGGTGAGTTGTGAGCTAACTAGCACAGCTAGGTCCACAGCGGTTAGCACTCGCCATAACCTCGGGCTAACGGCGCCTTCTCGTCTCGCTCGCTCAGGAAACGAGCGGATTTTTCCTGCCGTGGTGCCTGGTTCTTCCTCGTCTAGGGTGAGTGATGAGCTAACTAGCGCAGCCAGGGCTGTAGCGGCTAGTTTTCCCCCTAACATTGGGTTAGCGGCGCCTCCGCGCCCCGCTCGTTTAGGAAGAGAACGGTCTCTGATGGGTAAGCGGAGTGCCCCCTCGGTCGGGGACGGTGTGAGATTCCTCCCGCGGGTGCTTCAATTAGCGAGCGGCACTAAGGCGTCTACGGCGCATGCTAATCAGTTAGCTGTGGGTCTGCGGACTAGCACTGCGTTGAACCCCACTTCGAGGCCCACTGCTCCCGCACAGTCTGGGAGATGTGGCGACCGTTTTTCGTCCGCGTGGAGACAGTCTCGGCCGCCGCCTCTGGCTCGACGCTTACGCATTGTTATCCATGACACCCACAGTGCTACCACGGACGGGTCCAGGTGATGTACCGCTTGGAGACCGGGCAGTTCAGCGTGCGCGCAGCGCTGTTCGAGATAATGGCGGCGGAGCAGTGCTTTCCTCCTCCTCCTCAATTGACCACCCCGGTGGAACTAGGGCTACTAAGCGTAGCTCCGGGGATCTTAATCACCGCGCCGCGGACGAACCACGGCCAGTGAAGAGGACTAAATTTACCCCAGCAGCGGAGCCATCAGTGCGTTCAGGACCACGGGTCAGACGCTTGGAAAGCTTGCGTTCCGCGGTGCCGAGAGCGCGTCAGGCTTCTCCGCCCTTTCGAGCGGGCCCCCAGTCGGTGTCGGAGAGCGCGTCTGGTGGCCGTGCCTGGCTCTCTGCCCCCCACAGGACCACGAGTGCGTCCGCTGACGGATTTCTACCACGTTTGGAAAGAGCTGGGGCTGCTATCCGAGCCGTGGCTGGAAAGGACGCTTCGGAGAGGCTACGCACTTCAGTTTGCGCGGAAGCCTCCGCCTTTTCAGGGTATTTTGATCACGCAGTGGGCCAACCCAGGAGAGACCGAGGCACTGCGTGTGGAGGTATCTTCGTTGCTTCACCGGGGCGCGGTGGCCTCAGTGAGCGCCGAGGACGCGCACAAAGGGCTCTATTCCCCGTATTTTCTGGTCCCAAAGAAAAGCGGAGGTGCGCGCCCCATCCTCGATCTTCGCCTGCTCAACGAGCACATTGTTACTCGCTCGTTTCGTATGCTCACGACCAAGCAGCTCTTGGAGTGCGTCAGACCGGGAGATTGGATGACCTCCATAGATCTTACAGACGCTTACTTTCACGTGCCTATCGTCCCCGAACACAGAAAATTTCTACGCTTTGCCATAGGCGAGGAGCCAGTACGAATACTGTCGCCTCCCTTTCGGCTACACACTGGCTCCGCGCACCTTCTCCAAATGCGCGAAGCGGCTCTGGAGCCCCTGCGCCGCCAGGGCATCAGGATTCTCACGTACATAGACGACTGGCTCATCCTGGCCGCTTCTCGTCAGGACGCGGAGGAGCACACGGGGTCAGTGCTGAGGCACATTTCTCGGTTGGGATTTGTGGTCAACCGGGAGAAGAGCTCGCTTCAGCCTGCTCAGAGCGCACTCTACCTGGGCCTACATTTGGACTCCCAGTCCATGCGGGCCTCTCTCTCGGCAGAGAGGAGCCTTGCTATCACGCAGATGGGGCAACGAGTGTTGGGGTCCCCTCTGGTTCCGGCACGTCATATCATGTCCCTGCTGGGCATGATGGCGGCAGCTCACCCGGTGGTGCAGCTGGGTCTGCTGCACATGCGGCGCCTCCAACGCTGGTTTTCTCGCCTCAGACTCCATCCGACCCTGGACAAGGGCAAAATGGTGTGTGCCTCGACAGCGGCTCGGATAGACATTCAGTATTGGCTCACCCCCGGTCTCCTGTCCAGGGGGTTCCTCTGGGATGTGTACCATTCCACACGGAAGTGTTCACGGACGCCTCACTCACAGGCTGGGGAGGCGTTCTCGGTCAAAGCGCCGTGGGCGGTGTCTGGTCCGGCCCGAGATGTCACATCAATCTGTTGGAAATGGAGGCGGTGAGACGGGTCTCCTCCACTTCTCGGATCAGCTGGAGGGGGCCCATGTCATGGTAAGGTCGGACAACTCCACGGTAGTGTCTTACCTGAACCGTCAGGGGGGAGTCAGGTCTCCTCGACTCCACAATCTGGCAATGGAGATCATACTGTGGGCCACCAGTCACCTGGCCTCTCTGAGAGCTCGGTACGTTCCCGGCGTGCTCAACGTAGGCGCCGACAGGATGTCCAGGGGGGGCCTCCCGCGACGAATGGGGTCTGGCCCCGGATGTCGCCAGAGAAGTTTGGAGCAGGTTCGGCCGCCCAGTGGCCGACCTTTTCGCCAGTGCAGAGAACGCACAGTGCCCACTCTGGTTCTCGCTCAGGTCCACAGACGAGCCTCCCTTGGGGGTGGACGCTCTGGCCCACAAACAGTGGCCCGCAGGTCTGCTTTATGCTTTCCCCCTCTACACCTCATGTTACCACTGTTGCAGAGGATCCGGCAGGAGGGCCTATCGGTGGTGGTGATAGCACCCAACAGCCCGAATGCCAGATGGTTTCCGAGTCTGGTGGAGCTGGCGGTACAAGGCCCTTGGGCACTCCCGAACCGACTCGGGACGCTAGTGCAAGCCGGGGGGGCATTGCGCTCGCGGCCCGTACTGGGCCACAGGCTCATGGTTTGGAGGTTGAAAGGACCAACCTACTAGGCTTAGGGCTTCCGTCGCCCGTAGTGGACACCATTCAGGGTGCTCGGGCCCCATCCACTATTAGGGCATATTCCTCCCGATGGCGTCTCTTCTCATCGTGGTGCAGTGAGAGGGGCCTGGACCCAGTCTCCTGTCCTGTCCAGGGTGTACTGGAATTTCTCCAGAACCTGTTGGAGAAGGGTAGAGCGGCGTCAACGTTAGCTGTGTTTGCCTCAGCTATTGTGACGGGCCACAGGGGTTTCGCGGGCTACACTGCCCGCACTCACCCGTTGGTTAAGCGATTTTTACGTGGGGCTTTGAGATCTAGACCACCCCTCAGGCGGGCGCCCCCTTGTTGGGAGCTTCAGGTGGTTCTGGACGGGTTGTCGGGGCCCCCCTTTGAACCTCTTGAGCGGGCGGAGATGGACTGTCTGTCCATCAAGACAGCTATTCTTTGGCACTGGCTTCCGCCAAGCGAGCGGGGGATCTGTGTGCTCTTTCCGTGCACCCCACATGTCTGTCCTTTGGTGCGGAGGATGGCTTGTTGGAGCTGTGGCCTAACCCGGCCTTTTTACCGAAGGTCGTGACATCGGCCTTTAGGTCAAGGGTCATCAGGATCAGACCTTTCTTTCCGCCACCACACTCTTCAGAGTCGGATGCTCGGCGCCATCTTTTATGTCCGGTCAGGGCCTGCGCCACTACATTGAGCGCACGGCCGGTTTTCGGCGCACGGATCAGTTGTTTGTGGCTTTTGGTGCAAGGTCTCGTGGCGCCCCTCTTTCATCTCAGCGCTTAGCTCACTGGATATGTCGGGCAGTGCACATGGTAGTGATGGGTCCAACGATACTGAAACCTCGACGCATGTGCCGAGCAAACAAGATGAAGCCCCGTGTCGGTGCGTGTATGACTTTAAGGCAAATCACGTGACCGATACAGTTCCGGTGTCGTTTGGCTTGGAAGCGCCAAAATATGTTTAAAAGCAGGAAATGCGCCAACTCGTTTGTGGGTTTTGTTGGATGGAGATAGTTTGCGTGTTGCTTTGCAGTGTTTTTGGCTTGTCATCACATAACATGGATCAACCAAGGAAGAGGAAGTTTTCTCAGATGTGGGATCATTTTGATCTGATCACGGAGAATAAGGTAAATTATTTTCTCTTGTCGTATTTTTGGGGTAGAGGCGGGAGTTGCAAAGTCTTTTGAATGATATTTGAATTAGTTTACGTGGATTAATTTCTAATTATCACTGTAGGTGAAATGTAGGATTTGCTCTCAGGAGCTGTCTTACACTAACCGGAGCACTTCTACAATGCTGAGGCATTATCGTGTTCGGCACGAGAGGGAAGAAGCGGACCCTCCTGTGGTCAACTCCGCTGCTTTTAAGCAGGCAGTGGATGAGGCAATTTTAAATATGATTATTAAAGATTGTCAGCCTCTTAGTCTCGTGGAAGACGAGGGTTTGGAGAGCTGCTCCAGCTTGTTGTGCCCTCATATGTTATGCCAAATAGAAAGGTTCGTGAAAAAAGCTAATACTATGGTTGGTGTTATGCAAAGTATATTTCTTGCATGCATTTGCTCTATAATCACTTTAGTACATAAAATATTTTTATCATAGTTTAAATGTATGTTTTATTACGACTTTATTCTTTTATTATTGGTTTTAAAATTGCACATTTGCATTGAAGCAACTTCCCACTTGGTGATTTTTGTTCACTGACAATGGCAATAAAACACTTTTTTTGATTCTCATATGCATGTTATGTGCTTTCTCTCATTAATTTCTTCCACTTATGTTTTTAATTTTAGGCTATCAAGAAAATGATCAACCAAAAGTATGAGGAGAAGAAGGAGAAAGTTAAAACTAAACTGCAGAGTGCTCCTGCAGTTACTTTAACGGCTGACATGTGGACATCGATGAATATGGAGGCTTACCTGGCTGTGACGTGCCACTACATTGACTGTGAGAACCATCAAATATGTACATCAGTGTTGGGAGTGGAACATTTCCCCAGCAGCACACTGCTGAAATTTAGCCCAAGCTAAACAAAAGGTGATAGAAGAGTGGGCTATAGCAGAAAAAGTAAGGTGTCTGGTCACAGACGCAGCTGCAAATATGATTGCATGTGCCAGAAAGCTTCAAATCCGGCACACAATTTGTATAGCACATTCTTTAAATTTAACAGTTAGAAAATCATGTGACCAAATGAGACACTCACCGATATCCGCAATAAAACAAGGCAGATTGTAACCTACTTTCGAACCAGTACCACAGCCAAGGAGAAACTGACACAAGTCCAGCTGCAGATGGGAGGACCAGTGAAGAAATTGATGAACGAAGTGTCAACTAGATGGAATAGCACATATTTAATGTTTGAACGCATGGCAGAGCAGAAGGAGCCTGTGTTGGTGTCTCTGACCTCTTTAAAAACTGATATACCACCTTTGAATAATCAAGAAATTGAAATCATAGAGGAGACACTTCGTGTGCTTGCTCCATTTCACCAAGCAACGGTTGAGTTATCTGAGGAAAAACGAGTGTCAGGATCTAAGGTAATTCCAATGCTTAAAATGTTGCACCACTCCCTCCAACGCAATGCACATACTGTAACAACAGAAACGGCAATCACTCTTGTTGAAAACCTTAAAAGAAGATTATTAGAAACTCTGTACAGCCTTGAATCATTAAGCGTTATGACCATTCCAACACTGCTGGATCCTCGGTTCAAGAAAATTGCATTCTTAAGTGAGTCCAAAGCAAATGATGCAGTGAAAAGATTAAAGTCTGAGTGTGCTGCATTAATGAGAAGCACTGTGCCCCCACAAATGGAAGATGCCCAAGCTGGACCTTCAACTGAACCATCTGCTCCGAGTCCAGGTATGTCATATTATTGTTATGTTTATTTGCATTTTATTGTTCTTGCAAATCACTGTATGTGATTGATAAGGAGTTAGTAACGCATATGCATGTTTTTTCCTTAGATAACCTGTGGCAGCTGCTGGACATGGAAGTCAGGGAGAATAGAGCAAACTCAAATGTCACATCTGATTCTATAATAGAGGTACAGAGATATCTCTCCGAGGCAAACACTCCAAGATCACAAGACCCACTGCAATACTGGAGCACACAAAAACAAAATTATCCTCACTTATACAAACTTGCAATGCAGTTTCTTTGTACGCCATCATCATCAGTGCCTGTGAAAGAGTGTTTTCCAAAGCAGGAGAAATTATTCAAAACGACGCAATCGCCTTAGCCCAAAGATGTTGCAGCAGCTGATGTTTCTCAATAAAAATGAATGAACCTTGTGCTTGTTTACAGTCTTTATTTGGGTTACCTGCAATGATTTTTTTAATCCACCAGAGGTCGACATTGATATAGCAACACAGTTTCAGCACAGTGTCAACACAGTTCGGGAAATGTGCCACACACTCAATGAGGCCTCATCTGCCCATCACTAGCACATGGCATATGAGGCGCAGGGCCAGCTTCCCCCTGCGGGGTTGCGGGCCCATTCAACGCGAAGTGTGGCAGCGTCCACGGCGCTTTTGCGAGGCGTTTCGGTGGAGGACATTTGTTTGGCTGCATCCTGGTCATCGTCTTCTACCTTTGTCCAATCGTATTTGTTGGACGTTGCGACCGGGTCGGTCGCTCACTCGGTATTGAGCGTTGCTCGTGCCTAAGTGTGATGTGCCCTTCCTTTTGTTTGGACGGGAGTGGCCTATTCCCCATCAGAGTGGGTGAAGGCTTTCAATTAGAGTTTACTCTGAAAACTTTATCCTTGGGTGGATGTGCAGGTGCTCTTGAAGAGGCGGCCTATGCACATCCTTCTTCTTTTTCTTTCGTCGGAAGCAGGTACAGGTGCTCTTGAGAGAGGCGGCCTGGTATCCTGCTAATTTTGTCCTGGGGACGCTTATCGTTGGCGCCCCTAGTTGGGTGGGTGTGTAGGCGCTATTGATTTAGGCGGCTTGGCACACCCCCGTATTGTTGGCACAGGCTTAGTCGCTCTTGAATGAGACGACTCTGTGCCCTGTGGTTGCAGGACACAATTGGGCGTCCTTGGTAGGAGCGGCCCGTGTCTCTGCCTTTTTTTGTGCTTGAGCGCTCAGACCATGTTGGTTTGATGTGTCTTGAGCATGCTCCAATCATGTTACGCCAGGCCTGATGGGAGTACAGTCTTCCTACGGCCTTCGCGTAGATGTTAGCCAATAGCGAAGCCCGTAGAGGGCGTAGCACATACGACATAGAAATCTTAGTTACCTAATGTAACTGTAGTTCTATGAGTATGTGCGTAGCCCTCTACCTTCGGGCCCATCAGCCCTGGCGTCTCTTCTCTGAGGGTAAAGAGGGCGTCTAAGGGCGGGGCAAGGCTTTTATAGGGTCCCGGGGGTTCACGGGATCCTCACATGATTGGAGCAGGTGGATATTTTTTTCTCAGGGCTAGGCGGGGCCTAGGAGTGGACTAGCCAATAGCGAAGCCCGTAGAGGGCTACGCACATACTCATAGAACTACAGTTACATTAGGTAACTAAGATTTTCATTTATTTGCTGGCTTGTCTTTGTCTTTATGACTCTAAACAATGGCACAACTTTCTCTGGCTGTTGTGAACAAACGAAAAATGTCACTATATACTGACAGATGACTGAACTTTGGCTTAGTAATTACAGACATTATAGACCCATAAATAAACCCATAAAAAGTCAGCAAATTTGCAATCTGACGCATAGCCAACAACAACAAACAAGCTAAATAATTGAATACTTCTGACAATGACGACCGAAATGGAAACTACTTATTTAGCTATAATATGGAGAAGAAACAAAAAACGTAATGTGACCTGCCCTGCCCTAAACTAACTCCACCTGCAGAGCGTCCAGCCGGGGCACTGAGGCTAGCTTGTTCCTGCACAGAATGAGGCTCTGGAGGTTGGTCAGGTGCCGCAGGTCTTCGTGGAGCTGAGTGAGGCTGGGACACTGGGACACCTCCAGGTAGTTGAGCAGAGTAAGAGTGTAGACGACCGAGGACAGTCCCCCCGCGGTGGACACTCTCTCGTTCACAGTCGGGCCCTGCAGCACCAGTTCGCGTCTCTTTTCCGAGGCTGCTTTGTCGATTTCGGGCCATTCCTGTCCATCACCTGAACACTCCATGCTGCTGCTGCTGGAGATGGAGCTGCGCGTGCGACGGGTGCACGAGGATGACGTCACTTCCGTAAGCCACAACGACAAACTCAGAGAAAAACTATTATTTATATTTTTAGAAACGCTTAAAATGCACGATTATCTAAAAGCTAATTATCTGCAGCATTGAAAAGACGAACATTTTAAGTTATTGTGTATAAAAAAAGCACAAAACCTAACGCGAACGGGCGTTTTGTCCAACTCGAGATGCCGTATGCATTTGTGTGTTTTGTTTGTTTTTCTTTTCCTATATATATATTTTACTGACAGACGTAGACTTTTATAATACATATTTAGTTGAAAATAATAATAATAAACGTTGTGTTACGCCGAAAGGAGTTGAAATCAGGCAAGTGTATTAAAAACTAGAAAGACAGGACCTGTTGTTTTAGCAATTGCGGCGGCCATCTTGCTATTGTAAGAACAACAAAACTTATATAGAAAAAAAAGTTAAACAAATTTGAAAATAACAAGCATAGATTATTCTGTTTACATGTCTACTATTACTAAGAACTTAAGGAATTAATGAAGACAAAACATATGGCCTGTGTGGACGTAAATTATTATTATTTTTTTTTGGAAGCGAATGAATCTTCTCTAGCGTTCGTGTGTTTTAGGAGTTGTGAGTGCGCATGCGTGGGGGTTGTTGTCAGCGGTGGTTATGGAGACGACATGGAGCTTCGAGCTGTCATCTGTACGCTGATGTTTGCGGTAAGAGACCCGGGAGAGTCGCTTCTACAGCCGGCCTGACACCTCCAGAGACCACGAGCGAGCAGAGCAGACGTGTGCCGGAGTGTACGCGCTTTGTCACGGTGTCTTTGGGCGAGTTTTCCCCGTTAGCTCTGGCGTTAAAGCCTCCGCCCGCATGTTCACGGAATATTACAGCTCATAAAGAGGGTCTGTACGGATCACTGGTGGAAGAACCGAATTTTTAGAGAAAGACCCACCAATCGTGTAAAGTTTTAGCAAGAAAATTAACTACAGTAAAAGCAGTTTGTTTGAGGAGCAGTTTTATTGCAATAAAAGTATTTAAAAAAGTATTTGAGCGAGCTGCTTTTCCACACACCTGACTCGTACTTGTTCTACTCTGTCCACGGAAAACTATCTGCAGTTCAAATATAGTTAAAATGTTTCAATGACTTTTCATATTAAAGTGAAGCTAACTTCTTAAACTCCCCCAACAAACACATTTCAAACAAAAGCTGGAAAGCACAAGGACAATGTGAAAGGAGGGGCTGAGAGTGAGGAGCAGCAGTGTGATTGGTTTGACAGCAGGTGTTTGTCACTAAATCAATGCTGATGGCACATACTAGAAATGACACTAGCCACCAGTGTTGGGTGTTACTGTAATTAGATAACTTTTTGAGTAACTAGTAGTGTAACTGTGAACATACTTGTAAATAAATTATAGTTACTAACAAAATACTTTACAAAAGTGACTTTTTGTATGAGATAAAACGTCTCCGAGACACAGATCAGCAGCTGGAACAGGACACAAAAACGGTTTTAATGATTTTACTTAATTTGAGCCTTTGTTTCAATGCCAATAACAAATCATTACATCCTATTTTTAAACGATGTTTGCAGTACTAGACACAAAGTATCCCAAAGTAATGTAACTAAGTTACTTTCTTGGGGCAGTAACTAAGTAGTGTCGGACTGGGGAGGTAAATGGTGCTAGTTTCCCTGGGGCCCAGAGCAGGAAAGGGCCCCAAAAGCAGGTCATTTTAACTTGAGAGACAGATATCATTATTCTAAATAAGTAAATTGTTATACAAAACTCTTATCACTCCTTAAAATGTAGCAAATGGACTTTGACCAAAGAAAATCCAATAAAGACAAATATTTTTGGCCAAATTATAAATAACAAATACAACAGCTAGAGATTATAATATTATAAGTAACTGATCAAATAGCCAGAGTTTGACACAAAAGGATTAGTTTAAAAAATATGCAAATTCAAATATTTTCAATATAGTATCACAACTTCTCAATCCAGCAACATTATAAATTGTCAAAATATCACAAGGTTGTTTTAAGTATATATATTAGCTGAAAAAAATAGCTAATGTTTAAAACACATAAAATGTTTTTTCCCATCTTTACACAAGTGAATGCAATGGTTCCAACCAAATAGTTTTGACACAAATGTCTTATTTTGTAGTCAGTTATGGCATTAGAAAATCTTGAAAATTAGCATAATAAAGCATTCTATTTGATCTGCTTAAACCAGCATAAACTCTAATAGTAACACTTAACATATTTGCGGTTTACACAGGGAAAATTCAACTCAAGTAACGACAGACAGCGGATTAAAAATTAAAACCCAAGATTATGGGCCCATCAACAAAGTTTGTACCTGGGGCCTAGAATTTGGTGCTACGCCCCTGGTGTAACTAATTACATTTTTAAAAGTAATGAGTAACTAATTACTTTTTCAATACTTTTCCCCAACACTGCTAGCCACAGCAGGAGGAGCAGCAGCACTATTTTAACCTCTAACATGCTCAGTGTGCTCTAAAATTGACGTAAAATGACTCAGAATAGGTAGGCAAGTGCTATTTAAACACCATTTACATTGTTTAACAGCCAAAACAAAGACTTTGATTTGATTGTCTAATTGTCTATCTTCAAAAACACTGTCCTGATGATACTTTAAAACCTTTTCAACATGGATCACTCCTGGACGAGTGAGGGATTACATTTGCTAGCTAAACAATAAACATTTGAATTGATTGTTACCCCCGTTAATCTCGATCAACATTTTTTTCCTTTAGAAATTGTCAGAGGAATGCCCAGGAAGATCGGCTTCATCGTGGTGAGCTCTTCCAGTCATGAGGAGAACTACAGCCCAGAGGAACTGAAGATCCACGCTCCTACGGCTCGAGGATGGAGGTCCTGCAGGTACAACAGCACCGGAGCGAACTCAATCTACAATAACACAGCTCGAATCACAGATGAGAGATATCCTATAAGACAGTGATTTTCAACCTGTAGTGTCAGTCCTTCACACTCTCTGGTGTGGTGTGTTCAGGCGCTGCTCGTACCCTCAGAGTCTCACACTGCAGCTGGAGGAGAGGACCCGTGTGAGGAGGCTGCAGCTGCTGGCTCATCAGTACATGATCCCGTCCAAAGTGGAGTTCCACATCGGAGACAGTCTTCCCAACAGCAGCGACACGGGCCCCCTGCGCAGACTCGGGTAAACCACACGCGTGCATTTGCAGAGATGGCAAAAGTACACTCAAGGAAAAAGAAACTAAACATTTTAATTTTCGAAAATTCCTTATAAAAGGAGTACATTTGGAAAAATGGGTTACATCATGATTTGAGTCCACAGTAAGCTGAAAACAGGTGAACAGATTTCTTGGTTTGGCTTGACTGATTGTGAGAACAATAAAGAGTGCATTACAGGGTCGTTTATTCACACAAACTCATGTTTGAAACTCAGAGTTGACTTTTACCGCTGGTTAACTGTGCTCAAGTCTTCTCTATAAAAGGCACCAGAATGAAGCCAAAAACACACTTCTTCACGATGCCACGATTGTCCAACCAGAGAGGGATGGAGCTATGGACGGTGTTGTCTTGTGTCTCCAGGGTGTTTGGAGTCACCGCTCTACCATTAGTTTTCTTGTTCCTCTAACAACCGCCCTCATACTGGTGGCCCCCGTGTAACGACCGCTGCACAAGACCAACCGCCCCGCACATCTCTGTGACAGGTTCAGCCTCCACCAGGTCCACAGCCGAGACCATTGGGACACACCACAGGCCAGTGTCAGCCTCCGCACTGACGCTATTCGACTGTATTGGCCATATGTTGGATGCTTATTATCCTGCAGGAGAATGATGTCCATGTCCTGCTTTGGCCAGCCATGAGTCCAGACTTAAATCCTATTGAAAATGTCTGGGATCTGCTCAGTGTGCGTGTCCGCCGACGTGAACATCTCCCGAAACCCAGTCCTGCTGAAAGTCCTGCTGAAACTGGTAGAAGAATGGATCAACTCAGACACTACTGCCGTTGTCCAGGACCAACGAGGGTCACGTAAACTATTGACAGTCTGATGAAACTCTGTCACTTTTGGTTTGGGGGTTGCTCTATTGTTTGGTTGTGTTATTGGACTTGAAAATGTGTAAACGCCACAAGAGTTGGTCTGAGGATTAGAAATGGATGTATGGTTCATATGAAACAGACGGATCTCAAAAATAAAATTATTCTGCCCCCCAAAACTGTTGCGTTTCTTTTTTCCTTGAGTAAAGTACAGTTCCTTGTTTAAAAAAACAAGGCTGGTAAAAGTCAAAGTCCTGCTGAAACTCCTTTACTTGAGTAAAAGTGTCAAATAAACATCTGTAAATGTACTCAAGTAAAAAAGTAAAAAGTACAATCAAAGTGCCAAAAGTTACTATCTAGTCTCAATTGAAACTATTAATACTAGAAATGTGGCAGCTTATTTCACTTGTTTCAAGACATTTCTGATGTTTTCAAGAGATTTGAGTTTGAATCCAATTTGCCAATGATGTAAGTTACTGATTGTACTGCACAGTGCACACTGGAATGACTAACATTTCAATGAGCTCTGTGAGAGCCTGGAGTGGACAGTGGGACACATTAGCACCAAATAAACCCCAGCGTGAGAAAATGAAATAAACATTTCAAAGCACATCTTTGATGTACTGTTATTTATTCACTGTAAAGCACAATGCTGTAAAATAACTTACTAATGCCGCCAGACAACATTTTGTTGAGACAATCATCATAATGTTTTTTAAAGGGGACCTATTATGCCAAATTCACTTTTCTAAGTTTTTAACCTTGTTATATTGGCCTTCCTTCATCTTTAGTTTACTCAAGGTTATATTTGAATTGATTCCTGCATGTTGGAGTAATCTTGTTTTGTTCTTCAGCTGGAGCTCAAGTGCTCAGAAATCCTCGTTCTCACCTACCACCTATCCCCTCCCACTTGCCTGTATTTACTTGTTATAATTCACAAGATGAATTCTCAAAGTGAAGCAAGTGTGGTTCAAAACTGTCCCAGAGACACTTTCCAACAAAAAAAAATAGCTTTTAAAAATCTGTTGCTTTTTACAGTTAAATTTAAAATTGAGGAGGCGGGGCTTATCAGTTCTGCAGTTTTGAACAGGAAGTCAGTAGAGCTGTTTCTATTTTTAAGCTGTTTTAGATCAATTTTGTGTTTTACAATGAACGAAAGGTAAATTACTGATCTGCATATGTTCTAGTTTCATACTAAATATAAAAAAAAAAAACACAATAGAGCCCCTTTAATTCAGTTTGGACCTGACTGTGACGTGTCTCCAGACCTGGACCTGACTGTGATGCTCTGACACAGGCTTTGATGAGAACAAATCCTGAGTTTTTAGCTGCCGAGTTTCTTTCTGAGCTCAGCATGTGCAGAAGAGTCTCTGCTCCTGCGAACGAGCCCAATTCATTTTAAATCAGACAGTGACTCTGTTTGTCTGAGGCTTAAGGAGATTTTGACCTGTTACAAAAGATCGGTCACCCCTGTTTTTTCTTTTTGTTTGGCCACAAAAGTAAAAACTGTTCTGCCGACCTGAAAAACAAGCAAGAACATCAGACACATACTATGGGGCAGGACCGTGAAGACATTTAAAAACGGTTTTTAAAGTCTATGAAGCGAGAGACAGACCTGATAGTTTGAAATCAGTTGCTCATCTGTACATACATAACCTTAAAGTGTCTATTGAGATGAAAATGTGTTTGCTGTCTCTTCTCCTTGTCTAATAATAATGCAATCTGTTTGTTTTACAAATGAAACCAACATGGTCCTTTAACACAGAAGTGAAACTGTGTGTGCAGGTACGTGTCTCTGTCTGACAACCAGCAGACGTCGTTCAAAGCCCGCGAGCTGAAGTCTGTGCACGTGGACGTCATCGCTACACACCTGAGGATAACGCTGCACCAGAACCATGACAACCGCCACAACCGCTACAACCAGGTAATCTGCACCAGAACCATGTCAACCGCTACAACCAGGTAATCTGCACCAAAACCACGTCAACCGCCACAACCGCTACAACCAGGTAATCTGCACCAGAACCACGTCAACCGCCACAACCGCTACAACCAGGTAATCTGCACCAGAACCACGTCAACCGCACAACCGCTACAACCAGGTAATCTGCACCAGAACCACGACAACCGCCACAACCGCTACAACCAGGTAATCTGCACCAGAACCACGTCAACCGCCACAACCGCTACAACCAGGTAATCTGCACCAGAACCATGTCAACCGCCACAACCGCTACAACCAGGTAATCTGCACCAGAACCTTGACAACCGCCACAACCGCTACAACCAGGTAATCTGCACCAGAACCATGTCAACCGCCACAACCGCTACAACCAGGTAATCTGCACCAGAACCATGTCAACCGCCACAACCGCTACAACCAGGTAATCTGCACCAGAACCACGTCAACCGCCACAACCGCTACAACCAGGTAATCTGCACCAGAACCACGTCAACCGCCACAACCGCTACAACCAGGTAATCTGCACCAGAACCACGTCAACCGCCACAACCGCTACAACCAGGTAATCTGCACCAGAACCATGTCAACCGCACAACCGCTACAACCAGGTAATCTGCACCAGAACCATGTCAACCGCCACAACCGCTACAACCAGGTAATCTGCACCAGAACCATGACAACCGCCACAACCGCTACAACCAGGTAATCTGCACCAGAACCATCACAACCGCTACAACCAGGTAATCTGCACCAGAACCATGACAACCGCCACAACCGCTACAACCAGGTAATCTGCACCAGAACCACGTCAACCGCCACAACCAGGTAATCTGCACCAGAACCACGTCAACCGCCACAACCGCTACAACCAGGTAATCTGCACCAGAACCATGACAACCGCCACAACCGCTACAACCAGGTAATCTGCACCAGAACCACGTCAACCGCCACAACCAGGTAATCTGCACCAGAACCACGTCAACCGCCACAACCGCTACAACCAGGTAATCTGCACCAGAACCATGACAACCGCCACAACCGCTACAACCAGGTAATCTGCACCAGAACCATGACAACCGCCACAACCGCTACAACCAGGTAATCTGCACCAGAACCATGACAACCGCCACAACCGCTACAACCAGGTAATCTGCACCAGAACCATGGACAACCGCCACCAAACCGCTACAACCAGGTAATCTGCACCAGAACCACGTCAACCGCCACAACCGCTACAACCAGGTAATCTGCACCAGAACCACGTCAACCGCCACAACCGCTACAACCAGGTAATCTGCACCAGAACCATGTCAAACGCCACAACCGCTACAACCAGGTAATGTGCACCCGAGAGAGCAGGCTGTCAACCGTCAAGGTCCACTTTGTTGTCCCCATAGAGACGTTTGAATGCGTTTAATTGAAATCTCCTTAGAAGAAGATTTGGCAGTTTTTCAGAGAGGAACAAGCAACCTAGCCTTTGAAAAAAGCACAAAACAAGCGACTTCACAACCTCAAAAAAAAGGAGTTCAAATAATCAATTGTTGCTGAAGGATGGTTAATGATTCTGACCTATTTTAAATAGTATTTGATCATTATTAAAGATAAAATATTCTAAAAGTACATATTTCTGTCACTTATGGGCACATTTTTGTGAATCAAACCTGGAAAAAAACGCTACATATCACCCTGTATATGACGTCAAAGTGGTGTTCAGAAGCAAGCCCAAAAAACTGCAAACTACAACCCTTTAAAATTCACAAGCGACTTTCCAACAACAGAAGCTTGAAGCCTCTGGAGCATCTCCTCAGGAGCCGTGAGCTCCAAGTCACACTGTTCTATATATATATAAATATAGATATATAATTTAATATAATGTTTAATTATTTTAAAGTAGAAAAAAAAAGAAAGTAAAAATTCCTAAAAAACCCTATGCCCAATAATACTAAAAAGTAACTTTCCACTCTACTGCTCCTGTCGCCTGCAGAAGAGACGCTGTCCATGTAATTAGCTGGGGAAACTTCTTTGATTAAAACAAAAAAACAGGACAAGAGCAGCTGTTTGGTTCAGGTCTGAACCGGTCTGAGTGTTTTTCTCGTTTTTTTCACTCACCTGAATGTAACTTTTAAGGGTCGTAGGGTCGAGTTTCATTCACAAGTGATGAAATAGCAGCATAACTTTTGTTTTTTGCACAGTTATAAACTTTTGTAGTTAGCAGACAACAGCCCCGGCGAGTGTTGTTGCCACAACAATCAATGAGCCGCAGCTCTTTCTGCACACTGGGTGCGTGCTCATCTCCTGTGTTATTAAACATAATCCCTCTATAGCAGGGGTTTTCTGGCCAAATGGGGCCCCCAGGATGATTTCTTATTATTACTGATAGTAGCCCACCAATCAAATATCTTGTTGACATGTGAATAGAAAACCTCTAAAATTAATAAAGTAAAGTGAATACAGCAAATTACAAATAATTTGTCAAAAATGTTTCTGGGAGAACGATTGGAACCTTGTTACCCACTTTTATTAACTTTGTCACTTGTGTGTGTGTGAAAATAAATGTGAAACACTGGATGTAGACATATTGGAATATATGCTGCGTCTGACTTCATACAACCTAATAACCCTATCTATATAGAATATACCATAGTGACTGAGGCTTGTATTTTAAAGAAAGTGACTAATTATTTCTGGTCCAGCTCCATTTGAGTTTGAGAGCCCAGACCTTTAGCATTAAACAAGCCTCTGCTCTGTGTGATCTGTGTTTTTATGCAAACGTCCAGTCCAGCTCGTACACAAGTGTGAGCCGAGTGTGTTTTTCGTTGTGTTGCAGGTTGCTCTGGTTGCTGTTAACGTCCTGGGCGACTCACTGGATGGAATTGTCTTCAACACCACAATAGTAAGTTTAGTGCTTGTAGTGCTGCCGCCGGTCTGCAGAGGGCGCTCTAACACTGACAATGACAGCTTTACAACACCTTTACTTGAAGTCTACTGTAGTCAGAAGTCTAGTGCCACTCTCCTGTGTGGGACCAGTTCTATGACTTTAAACAATCTATGATTAAAAAAAGAGATCCAGCTGTTTCAGTTCAGATACTTGGGATGTACAGACCGGATATTGACTGATATTGACTAGTGCAGGGACAGAAATCTTTTTTTTTTTTTTGATTCTTGATCATTTGTTAGAAAATGGGTTATATGTAGACCTGGGCGATAATGACAATAATAATAAATATAATTTTTGGCATATCCCAAAACAATTAAATGTTTTATTTGAAGTTTATTGATCAGAAAAATTATTCTGTAGTTCACTAAAACATTTTAGTCCACTTAAGACGTGCTATCAATCAACTAGTCGACTAAAAGGTCCCTCTTTCTCAAAACTAGTGTCTCTATGTTCTGTCTAAAGCAGGGGTGTCGAACTCATTTTGACAAAGGGCCACATTGGCATCGGGGTTGTCCTCGAAGGGCCTGTTGTAACTAAAATCAACCTTACTAATCTTTGACATACTACAAATTAATAGTTGTTTTGATGATTGCATTTTTATTGAAGTGACAATTGCTAAATACACATCTGCATTAGTCTGAAAAATGACTTACTCTTTATGTTTTAGACAAATCTACAGATTACTCCTGGAACTACTATAAAATCAAAGTTATCCTCTAAAGACCTGAGGGCCGCATGAAATGAAGTGGAGGGCCGCATCTGGCCCCCGGGCCTTGAGTTTGACACATGTGGTCTAAAGAATATTTGACCCAAACCACCCTCATCAGACACAAACTCAGATGTTTACGTGCAAAATTCATTAAAAAAAATGAATACATTTGCAATGTCCTCTCAAACAAAAAAAAAGGACATGAATGAGTGATCATTTGACACATATCGCCTTCTACACTTATTTGATCATTTACAATGTTGTAACTTTCTTTGTATCTTTAAACAACTATTTTGAAAATAGTTACTAAAAACTTTATACCAGGCCTATTCAACTTAAGGCCCGGTGCCAAACTGGCCCTCCAAAATTTGATCCTGCCCTCAATTCACTTTTCAAATATTAAAAAAAAAAAGTGTTCTTGTTTGTAGATTTAATTCTGGTTATTACTCTGGACACAGAATCCAATCTAAATCTTTTTTTTTTATTATATTTTTATTTTCTGAAAATAGGACTTGGCAATGGAGCTTGTGTATTTTTCTTGTTTTAATTCTTGTTGCATTTCTTTTTTTTTTTATATACTAATTTCCGGTGAAAAAATACGTATTTTTCATATTTTTAGCAAAACAACCCACTTTGTTCTTGTTCCATTAGCAAAACTTGTTTGAAAACATTTAAAATATGTTCAAAGATAAATATTACTTAATTTAAGCATTTATTCAGTCACTCATTATTCAAGATGGTACATTTATTTTCATAGTGTTCAGTCCTGATTTAATTTGAATTCCACTTCAGACCCTGGTTAGTTTTGGTTTAGATCTGGTTTAATGTTGAGATACTGCAGGTTCAGATTTGGTCATGTTGTTTAACGCTGATTTAGACATTTTGTACAGCAATAAAAATACACTGCAGCATTAGTTCTTATCACTATCTAGTCCTGTGAATCTTTGGCGCTACCTCATGTCAAAAGTAGTAACGTATTGTGCAACTTCCCAGCCCTGAAGCCATGGTCCTCGGTAAAATCTGGCCCTCTGGAAAATGAAGTTGAATAGCCTGCTCTATACTATTCTATTTTAGCAGATCTTCAAAACAACTATCATGATATTATCTAAAATTCGACTCAGTGTCTTCGTCAGGGTGTGTGACACGCCTTCACACGCCCTGACCAAGACACTGTGTCCAAATGTAAGAATAAAGGACTTTGAAGGTAACAGAGTACCTCAGACGTCTTTATCACTGCATTTTTGCACAGAAATATTTTGACATGCCAGTCACACCTTCTTCCTACCATTATTTGTTGTTGGAAAGTGACTGTGTGACAATTTTGGACCTGACATGTTTTACTCAGAATCAGAATTTTTCAGCAATCATAAGTAAATACAGACAAGTGGGTGGGGATAGGTGGTACAGGAGGATAGGAATTTTCTTACTGGAGCATCAGCTGCGGGACAATAAAAAATTAACATGCATGAATCAATTCAAATACAACTTTGGGCAAAGTAATAATGAGAGAACAGAAAACAAATGTAACTTGGTTAAAAACCTTTGACACAATAGATCTCCTTTAACTGGTATATTACTAATGTTGTCACCGTTCTCTTTTGTTATTTCAGCCACATTTTTAATACCAAGGAATGTTGTTGATTCTCAATGTTACTACAAATCAAAAGTGCTATTTCACATTTACATTTTCCAGAGCCGGACCTTCCTATACGCAGTCTACGCAAGCTGCGTAGGGCCTCGCCTTTGTGTAGGGCCCCGCCTTCTGAATTGAGAAACGCCGCTTTCCCTGTGGACTGCCAAAAGCAGAAACAGGTGTCTGATCATTCTCAGCACAGAGCGCAATATCAAAGACAAGTATTGGCTGAACTACGAACACATAAAGCTGATGAACTTAAACGTCTGCAGATCGCAAAATTTACCGCGACGAAATACGGCGAATTTCTGCACATTTATGTTGCATTTTTTCAAAAGCCTCATAAAACATGAGGCTGTTTGTCTTGAAAAAGGCTCAGATGTTAGTATTTCTGTTCAAAAAGTCCAGCGCGATGATGCAGGTTATCAGCTGTTACAGCGTGAGCACATGAAGAGGGAACAGAGGCGGAGCTCACAGGGAGAGGGACAGGGCTGGGGCCCCACCTGGAAACACTGAAACCAAGTAAAACTTTAAGAGGTGCAATAATATAATAATTACAAAATTATGGATAAATTTAAGATTTGTTATTATGAAATAGCCCACTCCAAATTCAGGGAAAATGCATTTAATTTATTCAAAGGTTTCCGCAGCAGGAACTTACAAAATCTCTTTAATGTGAGAATATTATTTAGCGTACACTTATTTTTGTCTGTTACTTTTTGTATAGTTATTGATTATAACTCAAAAAGTAAATTTAAATGCTGCTTTGGATTGACTGATTAAGGTTCGTAGAAAAGACTGGGGGGGCCCCAAAGCTGATTTTTGCTTAGGGCCTCAATAGGTTAGATCCGGCTCTCAAAAGCCCAAGTTGTGTGTACACCATGTAACTTTTTGGCCAAAAATGTTGTTTGTTTACTTGGAGCTTTTTGTAAAATGTTTGTCTTTACTCTGAGCAGGCCTGCATCTCCCTAAATCAAGTGTTTTGTTTTCCTCCTGATTGTTTCCATGGGAATCTTGTTTCCTTAGCGTTAATATTCCACAGTATGGCATAAAACTGATATATTGATGAAGAAAATCCCATTCTATAATTTTAACTTAATAATATTATGCATGTGATTGTTCAGAAAGTTACACGGTGTCACTTTAAACAAATTTTTAGTACAAATAATTGAGAGTCTATAGAATCTAGATCTGATACTAGCTTTAGTATCGATTAATTTAATTCAATTTATTTGTATAGCCCAAAATCACAACAACAGTTATCTCAGCGGACCTTACAAAATGTTGATTTAGCAAACACAATTTGTCAGAAAATCAAACAGTTAAACATGGTTGGTCAATACCAACAGAAACATTGGAATATTAGAAACAATCGTTTTTAGGAAATGCAGGCAGATTGTTACAACAACAAAGAGGCAAATAAATTTGTCCCAGAGCATCCCCTGTCCTTAGACCCTCCTTCTCGGCAAGGAAAAAATAAAAAAAAAACATTGTGTGGGAAAAGAGAAACCTGGAGGAGAACCACAGTGAAAGAGAGATCCACTCCCATGGACGGACAGGCTGTAGATGTGACCAGGACTGACGTATGTCCAGATGTAAACAGAACTTTAAGTCTGTGGAGCTAAAAATCACTTTTAGGTAGATGAATTTTCTAACAGACGAAGGCGGCCAGTTAAAGAGAGGCTGGAGTGGAACAGTGAGCGAGGTCCAGGATCTCAAGATTAGGTGGGATCTGAGGATTAGGATAGTGACAATCCTACTTTATACATGTCTCAAAGCAGTTGAAACCTCAGACTGAACAGCGAGAATGATAGTGACGAAAATGATGTGTACGTTTTTGCCAAAAACATCTTCAACGTTCTTAAATGTTGTCATCTTGGCTTAAAAATTTGCTAAAATCTTGTATCCAAGAGTCTTTTGTATTCTAAACACCTAATCGATTACCAAAACAATGGTTTGTTGCAGCCCTAGTCTGAAGCTCAATGTAAAATACTTTTATCTAGATTCCATTGGAGTTTGCTGTTTGCGTTGCTCTCGTTCTGCCCGTACCTGAGGTTGTGGTGTCGGTGTAGAGTACGTGTGAGGAATGCGCGGCACAGGCCCTCTTCAGTGGTGCTGTAAGAGGATCTGCTGCAGACGGACAGCTCCTGGAGGAAGGTGCGCACAGATCAGCGCCTTGGCACGCTTCACCAGGGAACAGAGGGCCATTGTTACTGAGCTAATCCCACTGCAAGATACTCCAGGCAGGTCACCTCCAGGACCGTGAGTTATCTGCTCCAGAGGAAGTGCCCAGACGAGGAGCCGACAAAAAAAGGAGACATATTAGACAACATAATATATGTTTCCTTCAGATAGTAAACGTATGCTTCCAACAGTCACCATCTTTCATATAACTGTTCATTCAATGTCCCAGTGTTTCTCATTGGTCCAGGCAGCTTCTCTCCCAGGAAGAGAAGACAAAGCTTCTGGCTCCTGACTGGAGGCTGACAGTGAAGTTGGATGTTCCTAAAGAGGATGTCACTTTCTGCTCCACTGCGCATGTCTCCTGCTGAAAGAGACCCTGTCCATCAGCTTAGCTGTGGAAACGTCTTTGATTAAAACAACAAAAACAGGAAGAGAGCTGTAGATCAGGCCTGAACCGGTCGTCTGGCTCCTGAAGCTTGAATGTTTTTCACTCACCTGAATGTAACATGTATGGGTCATAGGGTCAAATTTCATTCACAAATGTTGAATTAGCAGCATAACTTTTGTTTTCATACAGTGATAAACTATTGCAGTTAGCTGACAACAGCGCTGGCTTGTGTTGTTGCTACAGATTGTGTCAATCAGCAACAGCTCCCTCTGCATAACGGGTGCATGCGTATCTGATAAACAAATAATCCTTCCATTAGGGCCCCGCCGATATATAGATTGGCCGATATCATTGGCCGATATGAGTACTTACAGAACTATCGGTTATCGGCAGTTATGCCATCGATATTCTGGGCATGTTGTGCCTTGTTTTAAAGCTTAGATCTTACAGAATACAACCATTCTATTCAATCAGAATCTAGACTAATATTTAGTGCAGAGATTATATTTATCTGTGGAGTTGTTTGTTGTTGGACTGTACCTGAACCCAGCACCAGGCTGACACTCTGAGGCAGCGCTGGATTTAAATGCTCTCAACTCTGGTACTAACTCAAGAAAAGGAAATAACTTCATTACAGTTGAAAGAAACCTGGCAGCCTGTCTGGAATTTGCTAAAAGGAACCTGAATGACTCTCAGACCACGAGAAACAATTCTCTAGTCTGATGAGGTCTTTCATCTGGCCACGCTACCACACAAACTAGATTGGTGGATTGCTGCAGAGATGTTTGTCCTTCTGGAAGGTTCTCCTCTCTTCACAGAAGAACACTGGATGTCACGTGTATCAAAATTTAACTGAACAGTTTCCCCCACGAGAAGGAGATGGGCTCACTACTGAAGACTACAAACTGGATTTCACTCAATAAAGAACCATTGCAATCTTTATTTCTCCATTTATTTTAGTTGGAGATTTGCAGGTAGAGAAGAATAGGTGAAAAACCTTTAACAAAACACACAAAAAAAAGAATATGTATAATATACAAAATGTGCACAATTGGTTACAGAACATAGCAAAATCATGTAAAGACCGGTATTTACTTTAACAAGTCAGCAGAAACTAAATT
The DNA here is from genome assembly GCA_038363315.1 of Mugilogobius chulae. Classification (NCBI taxonomy): domain Eukaryota; kingdom Metazoa; phylum Chordata; class Actinopteri; order Gobiiformes; family Gobiidae; genus Mugilogobius; species Mugilogobius chulae. The sequence goes on from CM076414.1 coordinate 7,921,902, forward strand.
GCATAGCACAAGTTCAAATTTAACAGTACACAGAATATTTAGCATTTTAACCTCTTAAATGTGTTTTGTATGCAATTTTAGTATATTTTAAATCTTAACTTGTTTTTTAGAATGGTACTTTTAAATTTTTTAATGGATTTTAATCATAATTTTAACTACAAATTCCAAGTGTTTTAAAGCAACAGAGTGACCATTGGGTTCTTGGTCACCTCCCTGATTAAGGCCTTTCTCCCCCCCATCGCTCAGTTTAGACTGACGACTAGCTTTAGGATGAGTCCTGGTGGTTTTAAACGTCTTCATTTAAGAATAATGAAGCCACTGTGCTCATGAAGATCTTCAAAACAGCAGAATTTTGTCTGTGTCCTTCCTCAGATTTGTGACACAAGACAATCCTGTCTCAGGTCTACAGACAGAACCTCTGACCTCATGCTTGGTGTTTGTGCTCTGACCTGCAGCTCAACTGGTAAATGGTAAATGGTCTATTTATATAGTGCTTTTCTACCTTTCCAGGCACTCAAAGCACTTTACAATCTAGCATTCACTCACCCAGTGTAACAGACACTGAGGCAGTGTGGGTTAAGTGTCTTGCCCAAGGACACAACGACAATCTACTCCTGTCGTCCCACTGTGACACCTGGTGTTCTAATGATCTCCCATCCAAGTACTAACCAGGCCCTTTCTTGCTTAGATCTGACGGGATCAGGCTTTGACAAGCAGGTATGGCCACTGTAGACCTTATATACTAGACAGGTGTGTGTCGGTTATCCAATTAAGTTATAGAAACATCTGAAGGATGATCAGTCGAAAAAGGATTCTCCTCAGCTCAGTTTTGAGCTTCATGTCAAAGGCTGTGAATACTTATGTAAATGTGATTTCTTAGTTTTCTATTTTTATTAAGTTCAAAAAATGTCCAAAACAACTGACAAAAAGTGGAAAAAGTGAAGTGCTGTGAATACTTTCCTGATGCGCTGTATGTGCTGGGACACAATGCTTCTCGGTGTCCACACTACTCTGTTGGTCCTCTGTATGTGCTGGGACACAATGCTTCTCGGTGTCCACACTACAGGAGGACATGGAGCAGTCTGTGGTCCTCTGTTGGTCCTCTGTATGTGCGGGGACACAATGCTTTTCACTGTACACAGTCAGAAGTATATGTGACTAACACAGCAGGTTCATCCAAAGGTAAGGACCAGGCTCCGTTTCCCCACAGCTCACGTACACCACTTTAGAATAGGATTATGTAAAAGCTGGGTGCATATAGAGGTCTGGGTTTGTGAACGTGCTGCAAAATTTGTATTTCCATTAGTTTATAAATGTATGAATATGAATAGGTTCAATTATCAAAGTATTAAAACGAAACTTTCATCATGTAGCTGGAACTGGACAGTGTTTCATGAACCACTTCAGTGACGTCAAGTGTTTCATGAAGCGTCTATATCACGTGATCGGTGTTTTGACTCGCGTTTTGGAACACTGGTTCAAAACGCACGCACTTCGAGGCTCCAAAGCAGCTTCGAAAAGCGTGTTTCAAAACTGCCATCACTACTTGAAAGCAACATTCACGATTTTATTTGAAATTCGATATATTGCCCAGCTGAGGAATAAATAAAGTTGTCTAAATCTGAATCTGAATCTGAACGACAGACACTTTAACTAATCCTAAACACATTATTCCTCTTGGTTCTGCTTCCCTTGTAAATGAGTGTTTTTGGTTTTGTCCATCTGTGTGCCCCCAGCCCAGCCGCGAGCAGCTGATTGAACACTACCTCAGCACCGGGCAGCAGGAGGCAGCCCTGGACGCGACCTACACGGGGTGAGTCTGGGCCAATGAACCTTCTCTCTGAGTCTTATGACCAAAAGCACTGTCCAACAAGGCCATTCGGGCTGGAAGAGAACCAAAGGAGCATCTCAGGTCACCGCACAGCAAGAGCACGCAGGTGGTTTCGAGTGTGTTTGTTTTACCCCCAAAACTGTCACTGCACAAGTCAACGGCTCAGTTTCCATTTGGACTGCTCACGTGTGCGCAGATGTTTGGAGTTTCTAGACATTTTAACATTAGAAACATGGAAACTTATTTTTCTAATTTTGATAGTCCTTGTAATAAATATTTACCATAATTAAGTTGCAAATTATGAAGAAGTTGACGAATATGACAGTTAACAGAATCCCTCCATAGGTGTCGTCAAAAAGCACCAAAATACAACGACAATTTACACACAACTGCCACAGTTTACTGGAGTTTAATCAATCAACATTTCTGTCTCCAAAGCAGCCCAGGTTCCAAGTCAAGAGGCGTGCTCACAGTAGTAATGCACATTTTGAATGTGTGATGAGATGGGGCTGTACCTTGCCCTCCTGATCTTAGCATTTACGTGTCTCAAAGAGTTGTGTTGTGTTTTTGCTGCTTTGAGCTCCAGAGGGCAGTGCCCAGCACATGTGCCATACCTCAGCTGGTTTGTGTGCTGCCAGTTCATTCAGTGAACCTTTACCTGCAGTGGAGCAGTGCAATAAGGTCACAAGAAATGTTAATTTACATACCTTTAGCAAAAAGCCCTGCTAAATGGTTACTGAAGAGGAATATACAGTAGTTGTTTAAAATAATGATAATAATAATACAAATAAAAATCTATTCAATCTTTAATCTGCAAGTAGACAAAGTGTTTTGGAGCAGCAGTGTCAATGTGAATGTCACTCTCCTCACAACAGAGCAGAGACACATGAGATAAAACCAGCAGAGCACCGGTCTCTTCTGCACTTTTTGGATCTCCGTAGCCACGCGCACTCATAACAGGCTGCTGAACATTTCAGAGCAGAGGCTGACGACTTTACTGCAGTGAACGCCGTGCGTGGGCACGAGGAAGGGCTTTACCCGGACCATGAAGAGCGCACCACACGCAACCAGTGACCAGACTGAAGTGGACACAACCCCGTGCTTTGTCTGTACTGGGACTACAGCATGCACACACACGACGGACCCTCTGCAGGCATCGAGAAACCGATCCTAACAAGGATTGGTTTCTAGATACCTATTTACACCTTGGCTTGTGGACAACAGATGAAAAGTAGTCTTTTGGCCATTTCTGGCCTTTTTACTCATGTTTTGTCATGTGTTTTAAGAAACTGAACTGTCCCCTATGAAAATAAACTAATCTAATTGTAAAGGGTCTTTCACATCAATCTGAGGGTCGCCTGTCTGAACCGGTTAGAGGAGCGGAGCAGGTCGCGGAGGTGAGGTTTTGAAGACTTGCTTGTAGAATCTGTGTTGTCAGCAGTCGCCAGTTGCCGCATTAGCAGCTGTTTGATTGACAGGAGAACCAGCGAATCAGTGCTCAGGAAAATTGTGCGGAAAACGGTAAATGACGCTTACGGGAAAACAGTATTTAGCCGAGCATGGATTGTAGTTATTTACACGGTTTCAAACAGGACGTAAGTATGGAATAGAGCGGCTACTAGGTGGTCCGAAGAAAACAAAGACGGACGAGTTGCACCGACTGCAGTACGAAGACAAGACTGTAGCAGGGAATAGAAGTTGAGCTTAATCCATGAGGTAAGATTAGAAACATCTGTTTTCTGTCAGAGTTTGACAACTTATGTTTTGTCATTTTCGTGCATTCTCACTCGACATTTGTTCGGCGACTGTTGGCTGTTTGACTTGTGTTTGTGTTCATCGGTGCACCTTGTCTGTTCAGAGAGCCTTGAACGGACTCTGCGTCGCTCCTCCCTACCGACAGCTACTGGGGGTTGTGTTGACCCTTAAAGACCCTTAAAGTCCCACAATACACTTTCTCACTCCTCGTATTGTCCTGTCTGTGCAGTAAATGCGAGTCCATCTCTCCGCTGGACGACCTGGCCTTTGACATGTACCAGGACCCAGAGATGGCTCAGCTGATCCGCCTGCTGGACCAGAGGAAGCAGGAGATGGTGCACCAGGAGAGGTTTGAGGAGGCCCGGCATGTGAAGCAGGCTCTGGCAGACCTGCATGTGGTATGTGTGTAATGGAGATGGATGGGACGCATGGCAAACACAGGCTCATAATGGTGCTGTTTGCTTTGATGTAAAAGGAGCTGGGCTTTCTATTCAGATCCACTCGTACCATTCACATTCTTAAGCCCTTAAATGACAGGATGAACTGCTCTTTTCACTCAAGCAAAGTTAGGATCAGATTATTTACGATTGTACTAAACATTTTATAAATCTCATTCCAGTTTAGCAATTTTTTTAGGATTGGAAACGGACTTCCTGTTCATAAATAATGACATCACTTTGGGAAATTGCAATAAATTGAGCCAAAACACAAGCTCTTAAAAATGTGTTTCTCATGAGAAAATGGGAAATATCCTGGTCTTCCAAGAGTGATGTCATCAGTTTCCTGTTATTTTCAACCTTTTTTTTTTCTTTCTTTCTTTGCATCCTGACAAATAGTCGCAGTTTGGGATTGGCTGCTTCAGATCATCTCCAGTTTGATGTCATGTCACACTGCAGACTCACCATCAGCTGTAATACCTGTGTAGGAAATGTGAACAGCAGTTAGTCAGCCGTATATCACCTGTGCATGAGCTCATTTACAATCAGGAACCCGCCTTTCCCAGCACGCTTGAATCAGACGCTGTGTGAAGTCATTTAGGAATGAATTATTCACGGTGAACTGCTGACAGAAGAGCTTGTTCTGACACCGTGTTCTGGTCAAACAATGTGCATGTGGCCGAGGGAGGCTAATAAATAAATTAAAACCAGTTAAAAATTAGCCCAATTAAAAATATACTAAAGTTAAAAGTTGCCAACAACGCCACCTAGGTTAAAGAGGCTAGGACTCTATTTTTAAAACCACAGGTACATTAAAACCAAGGGGTGAGCAGTGAATTAAAAACCAAGAGAATAAGAATTTATTACAAAAATTAAAACCACAATAAAAGAATGTACTAAAAAAACTAATTACTAAAAAGCTAAAAGGTCCATAAAAAGAAGCAGGGCTAAAGTGACTCGTGCAGTTCCGTCCGGCTCCACCAGGCACCGCTGCTACGCCGTCTGCGGGACAAAACACAGCCAGTGGGGGAGAAAACAGGCGATAAGGCAAAACCCACCCTAGGCTGGGCCGACTCACCGAGCTGGACGGCCGTTTAGAGCCGTCCAGAAAGTAGAATGCGCCTGTAGGAAGTTAGGTCACCGCGTTTCGTCTCGTCTCGTCGTGATACGCCAGCACCACTCCGCCTCTGCCTGTGTGGGAGAGGAGATCTGCCAGTGGGGAGGAAAAATGTACACTTCACGTCACCCACCCCGTGCTCCGACACTCACCGGGTCTGGACGGCTCTAAACAGCCGTCCAGGTTACGTTGAATAGGCCTTTAGTGAGTGTTGGGGTGGTCTGGTCCTCGGTCGCTCGCCCCGTGCTGCTTCTGCCGTGCCCCGAGTCCTTCTCGTGCCGAGTCGTTCGTTGCCGTGTTCGCGTACCGTCTTTGCTTCTGCCGTGCCCCGAGTCCTTCCAGCCGTCCTTTCACCTTTTCATGTCGTCCCTGCCGTGTCTTTGTCGCGTTTGCCGTGCCTTCACTCTTGCTCCTTTCGTCCGTGCCGTCCTTGCCCTTGTTCCAGACGTGCCGGCCCATCCCTGCCCTTTGCCGGGCCTTCACTCTGCTCTGTCATCCCGCTCTGTCGTCTGTCGTCTGTTCCCAGGTCCATTTGTGTTTCCTTTGCGCGCCACCCTGATTGCCAGATTCACAACAGGTGCGCTGCTCCAGTGTCTTTGGGTGGGCGTGGCCTGTGCTCAAACTCAAAAGAAAATTGTCCAAAGCAAATTAATCCAAACTTAAACATGCATTAAATAAATCAATTCAAAATCAAACACACAAATTATATAAATAAAATATGCAAAATAAACGTCAAACCATGCAAATGAAAACAAATTATAATAAACAGGCCATATTCCCACACACCCCCACACTAAATGGGTGCCAGTCCCTGGACCAAAAGTTCAGGCTCTATAACGAGCAGGGCATTGTCCTCTAGTTGTGCGAATAGGTCTGTTAGGCACTTGTTCAGGTACAAAATCTACTACAGGGTAATACAACATCAAAGGCAGTTCTTGAGTCTTAGTCTAAACTTGCGGCTGTTTAACAGGCGAACTACTGGTAGGAGCAATGCAAGGTTTAAGAGCATTTCTATGCAAGGTTTTCTGTAATCAAGACAAAGTCTCCATTTCCTGTCCTTTCTCTTAACCATGACAATGGGTGCGGCCCAGGGGCTGAAGCTTTCTGTGATTACACCTCTTTCCAAAATGTCTGCTAGCAATGACCTCATTTCCTGATACATGAGTGGAGGCAATGGTCTAAATCACTCCCTAATGGGACATGCATCACCCATCTGAATGGTGTGCTTGACGGCGTCCGTCTTACCAAAGTCCTCCTCATGTTTTGAAAATACTTTCTCCCATTTCTACATAAGGGTGGTCAGCTTAGCAGTGTGTTCTGGTGTCAAGTCTGTTCTGTTAACTAGATCTTGCACATTAAAGTTCTCACTCTCCTCACGTCCTTCTGCTGCCTCTACCAGCCCAACCTCTACCTCACCATCGTTGTTGGGGGTCAGGTCAACATCACAGGCACCGTGGACATCAACACATCAACGTCTTCCACTTGATACAGGCGGCCAATCTTTTCACAGCGTCCTAGAGCGATGGGACAGTTACTCAAATTTCTCAGTCGGACAGGGATCCTACCGTTTTTGACGACTGCGAGCGTACGGGCCACAGAACAGTGTTCAGCTCGTCAAGGACCTCAACCAGGCCACAGTAGTCCCTTCCCGCCGGTCCAGCTCGAGCCCGTCCCCAGATCACGATCTCGCTCCGTGCGGGGATCCTGACTCCTCGTCACTGAGCTGGCCACACGTATCCTCTGAACCCATCCTCCGTACTGACTGCAGTTCTCTCAAACGTAACACGTTGCTTGGACAAGCTCACCTGGCTTCTGTAAACAACCAAAAACTGAGATCTTAAGGCAGATGCAGAAATTTTCTTTACGTAGAGTTCATCTAAAGTGTCAAATACTTTTACAGTTCTATTACGTTCCTCCTCAGCCAGTACATTAATTTGCCTCCTTGGAAGCCCAGACAAAGCACCAAACAAGATTTTAACTTTTTGAGGTTCTGTTAAATTGTTTGCATCTAAAAGACCTTGCATTTGCTCCTTCCATTCCAAATATTTTAAGTTACTGTCATTTCCGTCAGATTTAGGCACCCATGGGGCCCCGGGATAAATTGGCATGAACATTTTGGACGTTTAGCTATTTAAAATGTTTTACAAAAATAAATCTCTGGTTTAAAACACTGCTCACAATCCTGTGGTCCTGCCAAGACAGCGCCAGAAAATCTGTGATCCTGCCAGCAGCGCCAGAAAATCTGTGGCCGAGGGAGGCTAATAAATAATTAAAACCAGTTAAAAATTAGCCCAATTAAAAATATACTAAAGTTAAAAGTTGCCAACAACGCCACCTAGGTTAAAGAGGCTAGGACTCTATTTTTAAAACCACAGGTACATTAAAACCAAGGGGTGAGCAGTGAATTAAAAACCAAGAGAATAAGAATTTATTACAAAAATTAAAACCACAATAAAAGAATGTACTAAAAAAACTAATTACTAAAAAGCTAAAAGGTCCATAAAAAGAAGCAGGGCTAAAGTGACTCGTGCAGTTTCCTTTGCGCGCCACCCTGATTGCCAGATTCACAACAGGTGCGCTGCTCCAGTGTCTTTGGGTGGGCGTGGCCTGTGCTCAAAACTCAAAAGAAAATTGTCCAAAGCAAATTAATCCAAACTTAAAACATGCATTAAATAAATCAATTCAAAATCAAACACACAAATTATATAAATAAAATATGCAAAATAAACGTCAAACCATGCAAATGAAAACAAATTATAATAAACAGGCCATATTCCCACATGCAGGGTTTGGAGTTTCTTGTCTGTCATGAAGTTCTCGTCCGGTACCTCTTTCACTTTGGCGCCAAATCAAAAACATTCCAGGCAGGCATTATTTTGAACTGGTGCACTAATTGAGAAGGTGACCAAAAGAAAGTTCTTGGGTATATTTACTGACGTGCTGACTTTGTCTACAGTCAAATGTGACGATGATGATTACTCAATCACAAACCAAAAACATTTAGGAAAATCCTCCAACTGCTGTAGTCTTGACAAGTAGACTTTAACCTTCATTTTCAGTCTGGTGATTTCCATAGGTGACCAGACTCCCTTGCTTTTCAATCCCCAAGGTTCTCAGAAAGTATAATTTGCAGTTGTGGCTTAAATATTTTCGTCAGTATTTGTTCTATGTTTATGTGTCAGTTTCCCACTGCAGTTAAGTTTATCTGGAATTTTGAATATGCCTAAGGTTAATATGTTTATCAGTTCCTCCAATGAAACTGCATTATGGTGCGTTTACATATGGAACGTCAACTTCACTCCAGAGGCGGCACTGGTCACTTTATCGTTCGAAATTGGTCGTGCGTGGTCGCTTGTCCTGAAACGTGGCCAACTTCCAGCTTTGAAAAGTTAACCGCGATGCGTTCATGCAACTACAGTATCTGTGACACTCATGAAGAAGCTGGACAGTGTCTGCTGTCAGGTGGTTGAGTGGACAGTGCCCAAACTCTGGCTTGTACAGCTGCTGAACCACCATTAGTTTAATTATCATACTTTCTTTACAAACGCATTAAGCTATCCTTTTAAAATGCAAAACAAACACTATGGGCCAGATTTATCAAGCATTTGCTCATGTGCAAAACAGGTTAGGGGGAGCAAAACCTTGGCAGATGTTTCTCTCTCACACACTCTAAAGATGCAGAATTTGAGGTGGTTCATATCTGTTTTGTTTAGTATGTTGTATGTACACCTTTCAATATTAAAGTTTGTGTAAAATGCTCATAAATAACATTTGAGCAACCGCAATTCAGCACCTGACTTGATAAATCAGGCCCTTAGTCTCTATTTAATTTATCAATAAGTGTATTAGTGCAGAAAAAAAGAAATGTGATTGTCCCACCTGGGATTCGTACCCATTTCTCTCAGGAGGGAAGCCCAATGCGTTACAAGTTACGCCTTTGCAGCCGTCAGTAATCAGTTGTTGAAATGACACTATATGATCCTGGTTCAGTCGTGTCAACAAGCTATTTTTATTGCAGAAATCGAGTTTGTTTTGCCGTGTACATAAAGTTCACATAAAGTTTTTAATAAAACAAAACTTGGAATTATGTGAATTACAGACATTGCCAGCACAGGACACGCAAACGAGAGGAATGCCTGGACTAAACTTTGTGAATCTGAGTTTTTATTTTTCCTTAATGGAGTCCCAGTCACACGTGTTCTGTGTTTTTATGTTTGTGCAGTTTTTGATGAGGATAAGTGATGTACTCAGAAGTCTGATTTTGTTGAAAGCTGTAGTACCACTGTCACTCTGGTCATGCATAGAAGCCGTTCCAAGGTTTTCCATTCAAGGTCTAAACAAGGTCTTGCTTAGCTTCTGTGATCTAAACAGCTTTGGCCACTTTAGCCTCCAGTTGTGCTTCTGTGTGCTGCTAAAACAGAATTGTGCTTGTGTCATGCAGGTGGGAGAGCGCTTGGCCCGGCTGGAGGTGGAGAAGCGCTGTGCTCTACAGAAGGAGGACTTCGACCAGGCAGAGCAGAAGAAGCAGCAGATAGAGCAGTACCGCAGAACCGTATATCACCAGCTGGAGGCGCACCAACTGCTCCAGCCCACACAGGTGAAGAGGGCTGGGAAATACTGTATACCCATCACATTTTAGATCAAGTGTGGGCAAATATGTTTCTGTGAGGGCCGTATACAAATCCAAACAAGTTATAGAGCATCGGACTGTGACAAATTTTCCTTTTTGTTGAATTTTTCGAGTTGTCAATTTCTTTTCTATTTTACTGGTTTCAAAGCGTTTCTGACTAGAGGTTTTGGCTTAAAATAGGAAATAAATGTATCAATGAGGTACATAAAATGTTCTCTACCCCAAATAATTTTGTTCAAAGTAAGAAGTAAGGTTTTCAAACAAGGCCAAAACAGATTGAAACAAAGAAAATAATCTGGGTCTTCAAATATTTAGCTCTTAAATGTCTCAAATTAGAGTAAAAATCTTAGAATCTTGAGTCTTGAAATTCATGTTTTGCAGAGTTTTGATAGAATCTTTATTAGAAACACAGTTACAGACACATGCTTCAGAGCTAAAAATAATACTCTCAAAAATGTGCCAGGGGCCTGAATAAAACCGTCTAAGGGACCGCATCATCAATATCATGAGGTGCATGGTAGCAGTGGTTAGAGTTCTGGCTTCCCAATTAGGTAGATTTGAATCCGGACAAGCAGCACTTGTGCTCTGGAAAACTGTCAATCATCTGTGAACAGCTCCAGGGTCACGTGTATTAGCACGAGGCTTGTCTGCCGTTTGACTCTGAACCGAGCAATAAATCATGTATCATTCCTCTATTTTTTTTTACCATTTTATTTATTAGCCTATTATTTCTGCCGATCAAACTGACCGGGGACGTCTATTTTTTCCAGTCAACAGCACATTTTATCAACAAAAGACTATTGTAATCTCTGATGACCATGTGTAATGTGTTTTGTCATGTGTTGTTGTTGTTTTTGTTTTTGTATGTATGTTTTTGTATGTATGCTTTACATTTCATGTTTGTAAGAGCGAATGGCGGCGCGCAAAAAGTGCAGCTGCCCGGTGGCTCACTCCAAATGTTATTTTGTGGTACTCTGACAATGACAAAGTTAGTTTTGGGAGGATTTAGTTTGCATATTCTTACCATGCCATCATGGGTTTTCTCCTGTTACTTCCTCCCACCTTCAGAAACATGCATGTGTAGATACATTTCCTATAACCGCTTTCGGAGCAAAGCAACTCTCGCTTGACAAATGCTTGCATAATCAGCAGATGAGCTAAAAAAGACTGAATATGTGTGAAATGGCCTTTTGCTCTTGCCCACCATTTAACCTCTTATTTGCACGATATTCTACAATGAGTTTGCTGTGTTCCAGACGTCCGCTTCAGTGTCAGAGTGTTCTCCGTGCTCTCTGCCCTCTCCGGACCTCTCTCCTGTCCACACTAATCCCTCCTCCTCCTCCACACGCTCAGACCAGAAGAGCGGGACGTCCAACTCACAACCTGAGCTCACAGCCAGCAGCAGGCCCAGCACGCTGCAGGTAAGACAATCACAGTTATGTTTGACATGGAAAGAGTGAAGGGCGTGGTCTGGAGGTGTACGCAGCAATGTGATTGGTTGAAATGGTCTCCAGCTCTGCCCATGGAGCAGATGTTTATAGGTAGGTTAAACAAGTCAGTTTTGGACTTTTTGGCCAATTACGTTTAGTTACGTTTTTTAGTACAATGGTATTTCTAGGAAATGCGTATCTAATACAGGGGTCACAATGCGATACAAATCAAAATACATGTCTATCCCCATACAATGTACCCAATACGTCACATATCAAGATATATATTTTCAATATTATAAAATCCAAATGGCTATTTAAAAAAAACTACTGTACAAAAATAGTTTTTTTTCTACCAGGTAGAAAAAATAATAGAAAAGTATTGTATTTTACCTGTAAAATGTTTTTGAGTATAATTTTGATCATAACTTAATGCAGAAGATTTGTATTTCACACTGCTTTTAATGTGACGCACAAGTGTCCTACGAAAAAGTCCCATTTTAGCTCAATAGTTTCAGCCTTCAAGAAGCCATCCAGGTTCAGAAGTGTAAAATGTATGAGTTTAAGTATCTCAATACACCTCCCTGTATCGATACATGTATTACCAATGAGTTTGTCACAATATATCCCAAAACAATACCAGACATTGTCACATTCTCCAACATGAACACATCAGTCTTAGCACTGAGGCACATGCACATGCTTTTGTTCATTAAAGTATTCTCCTGTATTGTAACGTCTTTAACATAGTGTCAGAGACATAGACTGACATAGTGTAATGTCCATGGAACTGAATAACACAGAACCCAGTAGTACAAAAGTGAACTACTGTGAATATAAGCTGCAGCAGCTAGATAAAAAAAAGTACTTATCAAGGCAGGCACTTGTTCTTAGTAACTCTGAGAATCTATAAATTAGCCGCATCATTGTAGAGACCCCAAAGTTCATCAGCATAATTCCATGTAAACTATTATTGAATATACAGTATAAAAACATTGTTTGTAATTGTATGCAATAAAATGAAAACTATAGCTTAAAGAACTCCGCAATTCTGACTCCAGCGTTCATCCTCATAAAAACAATGAATTCTGTAGTCATGCAGAAATTGATCTAAATTGATCTGTGTGAATGGGATCTTGCCAGTTTCTACAAATACTGTATGTACTGAAAGTATTTGTGGCCATAGATTCTCTAGGCTGATCAGACACACATCAGACTTCACATGTCTCTCATGGGTCTGGAGACAGTAGCCACAGACCCCACTGTCTGTGCACAGACTTGGTGAATTGGTAGACTTGGTGGTTGGTGTGTTCTTCTGTAGGACTCCCACACACCCTCAGACAGCAGCATGTTTCTGGCCTAAAGTCTGTGTCGTGTGGAGCTCAGGGGGATTATGGCCCCGGTCTCTCCTGCCTCAGGTTTCACTCTTTAATTAAAGCGTGCCACAGTCGGCTGAGCCCGGCACAGAGCGGCGAGCGCCAGGCGGACAGACCCAGACGACCAGGGAGCTGCCCACAGAACGGAGCCAGCGCCAGGACCCTCTGGAGACTGGAGCGTACACCTGTCCTTTTTTCTGACAAGTTAAACTACTAACTATATTAAAACAAAGTTAAGATTGTTATATTTATTGTTCTATATTGTTGCTGTGATGGCGACAGGTGGTTTACAGGGGGTTGAGTATTTAGGGACACTCACTGATCACAAAATGACATTTAAAAGCAACTCGAATCGAATTTTTAGGAAGTGTCAGCAACATCTGCATTTCCTTCATAAACTGAAAAGGCTGCATGGGAACAGATCAATTCTCCAGTTGTTTTATAACAGCTTTATCTTTCCAAACAGTGGCATTAAAAAGGCTTCAGTTATTTGCTCAGACTTCACTCACTGTGTCTATGATCAATACAGACGGCTCCCAACAGACTTTTAAATAAGCAATGATTTTACTCATTACCTTTGGCTTCTTTGTCTTAACGTTTAATCTTTTTCTTTTAATAGTATTTGTGTGTTTTTTAGTGTGTTTGACCTGTTTGGTTTGTGTGTTTGTGTGTCGGACCACACTGAAGTTCCTTAAGTGGAAGTTTGAAGTTTAAGATTTACAAAGATCTACAAATTCCCTGATGAGCGGTTTCAGGATTACAAAGTTACTTCCAGTTCATAGATGATGGGTCAAAGCTCCTCTAATGTAGCAAACTTTGGACTTGAGAAATGAAATTCCACTCAAACAGCTCTTTTGTTAAATCTGTGTTCACAGGCTCATAACGAAAACTGAAACATGCTGTAATCATAGTAGTCCAGGGGTTTAAGCTGGTCACAGAGCAGAGCACACAACAGTTTAACCTTTTGTAGCTCAAGAGGCTTGTGTTCAACATTCCATCTCAATGTTAAAGTGACATAGTGTAACTTTCTGGAGATAAAATGACATCCATGATTCCAGTGAGAAAGACAGTTAAAACCAGACTTCGGAACATGCTGCACGGTGGAAGGTTTTATTTAGCAACACTTCGGTGAAACAATCAGGAGATGGTCCTCCTCTGGTCAATCAAAAGCAAAAAGTACATTTTGAGGAAAAGGAAACTCTGAGTAATGACACAAGTTTCAACATATTTTTAGTCAAACAAAAACATCCACATATATATTTAAAGTGAGAAATACAGAGTCAGTCAGGGCGTTTACATGGAGGCCAGGAAAACGAGCCTAGTCCGATTTAAACCGGTTTGCCAAAGCTCATGTAAACTCTGGCAGACCTATTGAGGAGACGCAAATAGGTTTTCGGAAAACCAGTTGGAAAACCAGGTCCCGACCGATTGTAGTTGGTCTGCAGCTGGACAAATGCAACTGAGCATGCTCACAACCCCTACCCACTGCACCCCCCAGCAATAAAGTTAACATTTTTACAATAAAATAGCTCCTGCACAGAGTGGCTCACAGAGTTACATATTTAAGCACAGGCTTAACACGGTCCTACATGTTTAACACAGATCTAAATGTTTAAAATCACCCTACATCAGGCCTATTCAACTGAAGGCCCATGATCTGGCCCTCATTCGTTTTCAAAATATTACGAAAACATATTTTCTTTTGTTTGTAGATTTAGTTCTGGATAATTATTTAAGAAATAGTGGCAAACTTTAATTTTTGAATGGGTCAAAAAAAAAAGATTTGCCTTAAATCTAGTGGATTTTTCTTGTTTCTTTGTTTCCAGTGAGAAATGTTGCATTTTTCATGATTTTAGCCAAACAATCCACTTAGCTCTTGTTGTTTTGGTAAATTTAGTTTGAAGACAGTTAAAATATGCTCAAACAAAGATACATTTTGAGTATTTATTCACCCACTCACTATCCAATTTTATCTAGTTTTTACAGTGTGTATTTCTGTATTGATCTAATTCTGCTTTAGATATTGTTTAGTCCTGGTTTAAATCAAGTTTAAGGTGGATATTCTCCCGGTTTAGATTTGGTTATGTGGTTTAACGCCGATTTGGACATTTGGTAGAACAATAAAAATTGTCGGTATCACTACAGAAATATATTTTAGTTCGTACTTCAAAAACGATGATGTTTTGTGCAACTACAACCGGCCCAGAAGACATGGTCCTCAATAAAATCTGGCCCTCTGGAAAATTAAGTTGAATAGCCCTGCCCTTTTCCAGGCTTTTATTTAACTCATGTTTTGGAGCAGTTGTATTAGACAATATTGCGTGTTCATTCTAACCTGTCTGTTAAAAGCAGGTCGCGGGCGTGCCTTATGACGAGCGACCGCTGCCGGCCCTGGAGAACCGGGACAGGTGCACAGAGCCCGCCCTGAGCCCAGCGGAGGAGCTCTCTGTCCTGCACAACACCTCAGGCATCAGCGGACATCCAGAGCCGCTGACGGAGAAGGCCCAACGCCAGGCTGCAGACGCTATAGACGCCTTCGGAGAAAACATTGTGAGTGTGTGTCTGGAGGTGAAGGAGTGAACCTGATTAGATTTAAGATTTCACTAAACATTTTGCTTGTTTGTCTGTTTTGATGAGGTTTATATTTGTCTTTTGTCCGGTGTAGACGTACAGTATTTCCACAACTGGAGCCGTTAAATCTCTGCATCAATAAGCAGACAACAGAAACACCACACGTGCTACATGTGCAGCTCCACAAACAGCAAAAACACCACCTAGTGTTTGTGCCAGATGTGCAGTTTAACAATGACAGGAACTAGTAATAATAAAGTAATCACTTTGTTCAAATCTGAAGGTAAAATAGAGTCATTATGAATTCATTTATAAACCGTTGACAGATTGAAAACTCAGACATACACATCCACACAAGAGGTAAAATTTTACAAACATTTTTACAGACATGGTAGATAGATATATAATTTTTATGAGGTCCCAGTGTGAATATTATACCTTGTGGACAGTGGCGGGCCGTGCATTTCATGTCTTGGCCTTCAGCTCCTTTTAAATATATTCACATGTCAATAATCAGCTGATGGCTATTAAACTATTCTATTACGCAGGCAAGAGCAAAGCATCATTACTTCTATAGCCAGAATAAACACATTTACACACACATCCAAAAATATTTACTAACCAATTGTCTGAATTACTTGTACATAAAAAACGCAAATGAAATTGTCCAGAATCTTTCCGTGGAGTTGGTGGTAGTGTGAGCGCTGATCTTGCACTAGACCCCGTCTGGTCTCCGGGGCACTGGCGACGCTTCCAGTGGCCTCGTAGATTTGCTCATATCGGCTCCTCTCTCGTGCAGCTATGTTTACCTCTGCACTTGCCCGTTTAGTTGTAAATCCACTCTGGATTGGCCAAAAGTTTTGGTGTCCCGCAGAACAAATCCCTTTCTCGCTTGTGACAGACTAGGTCGGAGAGCTGCTGGGTTCGGAGTTGCCCGGTCTTTCTTAACAATGTCCAGCTTTTCTTGAAATGTCTGTCTTGAAAAAGGCTTATCAATAAATTTGCAACCAAATCGATCTCTTCTCTCCCTTTAGCCACTGTGACAAAACTGCTCAAAACAACATTAAGCACAGACAGCCAATCAAATGCCGTAGTTCTCCTGACGTTGCCGCTCGCCTGAAATCTGATTGGTTGAAGCAACAGTTTGATACGCACTTATTTTAAGAGACGGTGCCTTCCAAACTGACTGTGAAGGCCTCGGGCAGATTTCACTGACCCTGACAACAACTGATGACTGAAATATGATTGGTTAAAACAATATATTTTGAAATAAAAGCCTTAAGCTGCGAAACGATGGAAAATGCTACGAAGAAGCTGATAATTAATTATTGAATTATTATTATGCATGTATGCACTAAATTTAATTTATATCAGTTTGTTCTTTAGACATTTTTAGTCCAGCAGAGAAGGCTTTGCAGGCCCTGACGGTCCGCCACTGTGTGAATAAGACATTATACTCTGGAGCGACTTAAAGTCTGAAAAATACAGTATTTGTTCTTCTATAATTGTCATACTATTGATACATGCACCAAGGCCTCAAGAACAAGGTAAATCTTGTAGTTAAACCTGATGTCCTGTTGTGTTTGCAGGTGCGTGCAGCGTACTCGAAGAAATGGTCTTACCGTGAGGACGCCCTGACCGCCCTGCAGCAGAGACTGAAGGAAGTGTCCAGCTCTGGGACTAAAGAGAAGCTGAGGATGATGGTCCGAGCTGCTGTGAGTCTGCTGAAGAAAGGGCTGCAGGACAAGGTCTCCTCTGTAAGTTGTGCTCCTGCTGAGGCTTACTACTGCGTACACTAAAGCCTAAGATCACACAGATGTGACACAGCAGCAGAGATGGTTCACTACTCAAATAAAAGTACAGTAAAAAAAAACAACAACTCTGTTAAAGTAAAAGCAGAGGTGATACGACGTACAAAAGTTCGCTTGTAAGTAAAAAGTACAATTACACTGCCAAAAGTTATTATCTAGTCTAACTTGAAACTGGAAGAAATCCGATTATTCATTTGAATTTTAGCTGTTTAAACTAGATTGGAATAAAATGTCTAAAATTTGGCAGCATAGTTCACTTCTAACTGCGTACAAGAGATTTGAGCTTGAATCAAATCAGACACTAGATGCTGTTTCAGTGTGGTCCTTGGCACGTTTTTATATTTCTTTATTTGAGTGACTTTGCTATGGGGCATGTGTCATTGTTTGTTGTCCTATTATCACAATAAGCGGTTAAAATGGTACATTTAAAAGCCATAGTTTTACAAAAATGTGTTGACTTCAAAGGTGATAATTTGTCACACTAATGACAGCAGTCCAGCCCTCCACCACTTGTCTAAGTTCGAATATGCAAGAAAAATAAAAGCCCAGCCCTGCGGTAGAGTGAGTAAAAATGTCTTACGTCAATAGCAATAACTTGGCTTGAAAAAAAAAAAAAATCTTCACACAAATAATGCCTTTAATTCAAGCTCCAAACAACTGTCCATAGTGAGAAAATCCAACTCCTGCTTGTTGTTGACAGCAGCAGCCGTGTGTCCTTTCAGATGAGGATCGTGCCTCTTCCCCACACTGACACTTTGATTAAATAAAAGTTCTTTCTGTTGTTGCTGCCTCAGACCTTCAGCCTGGTGCTGCTTTCAGGTGCAGTCTGACAACAAACAACTGAATTCAATAACCGCGCTAAATAATCTGATTGCAGATTGAATAGAATGGTTGTATTCTGGAAGATCAGTGGTATGAGCCAGATTTTGATGGATAACCGATAGTCCTTTAGGTGCTCGTATTGGCCGATGATATCAACCAACCAATTTATCGGTTGAGCCATAATTTAACCACGATAAGACCTCGAACTTTTAATGTGTCGCTATGAGTTTTTGTTTTTTTGCCTCCGGTTAAAGCTGTGACATAACTGGATGGAGGCTGAAAAGGGTCTAAAGGTTGGAGGGCCTGATTTGGCCCCCGGGCCTCAGGTTGAACAGCCCTGCAGACTTATGTCTATAGAAATGAGCAGCTGACTTCACCAGGCAAGGTATTTTAAGTCCTGTGGTTGAATTCAGTTTCTGTTCAAACACACAAGTATTGAAACTATCTATATGTTATATTTACATTGGTCATTTTTGACACCAATCAGTCTCGTGCTGATCGGTGACACTCGGTGAGTGCAAACATGTAAAGGATTGTACCGTGTGTACTACATTCATGTTTACTTTCGGCTGCTCTTCTACCGTTTGACTGTACAATGGCTCCTTTTAGAAGTGCTGTGCTCCTGCTCCGTCCTGAGTAAACAAACATAAACAGTGTGCCTCTCTCACTGCTGGGACCCGTCAGAGGAGATGCACACTGCACTTACTCTGCCACCTTCTTATTTGGATCTGGTGTGGTGCTAATTTAGATATATTTTAGCTCCAGGAGGTTTCATTTGGCCTGAGAAGGGGCGCTGATGCTTGTTATTATATTGGGTTTTGGGTCATTTCTGTAATTCCTCTGCAGTCTGTAGATGGAGATGTAACTTTGTTCTTGACATAGGAAGCATCTGACAGAGAAAATCTTGTGTGCTTTCTCCAAAAGTACTGTTGCCAATATGTATCTAATGAACCAGCACCAGCACCAAAGTGTGTGGCAAGTTACAGCGGTGTTTCTGAGAGCTATTGGGATATAGGCATCGACAAGTTGTATTTAGAGTGTTTTCTTCAGTTCGAACAAACAGTAAATATGAATCTATTTAAGTCTGTTCACATGACAGACTTTAACAATTTTGTCTATAAATGTCTCTTTGCTTTGACATAAAACCTACTGGCCTAATTAAAACGATACTCAGATGTGCGAGTGGACATTTACTTACCCAAGAATCTGAATCTGACCTGTGCCAGAAGAGTCCAGGTCACAAGGCTTCTGCTTCTGAAACGTGACTGTCTGCTGTTCCTCCTGCTGTGCTTTCTTAGTCCACCGTCTCTGGTCCTAGGTGTTCCAGTGCGCTCTGAGGCTGCTGCTGCTCCTGCTCAGTGACGTGATTCCTGCAGCGGGTCTGGGCAGAGCAGAGGTTAGTCTGTGTTTGGAGCAGACCTGGGCCCACCTGCTGCCTCGCACTGGAGACGACTGCAGCCGCCTGCGCCTCGCTGCCCTCTCCGCCGCACAGGTCAGTTCGCTTTATGGATTCTTTTCAAACACTGGGACTTAAAGGAGACCTGTTGTGTTTTTCTGTATGTTTAGGAAGAAACTATGAGACAGACAGATCAATAATTTACATTGCCTTCATTGGAAAACACAAACATTAACTAAAACGGCTTAGAAATAGAAACCGGTTCATTGACTTCCTGTTCAAAACTTCAGAACTGATAAGCTCTGCCTCTTTATTGTTAAATTTAACTTTAATAAGCCACAGATTCACAAGTTACTTTTTTGTTGTTGGAAAGTGTCTGAACCAATCCTAATATTTGAGTACTGTACTTGCAAGTAAATTCAGACAAGTGGGCGGGATAGGTGGTAGGTGAAGACAAGGATTTTCTGAACACTGGAGCATCAGCTGCAGAACAATACAAGATTACTCAAACATGCAGGAATGAATCCAAATACAACTTTGGGTAAACTAATGATGAAAGAAAACTGTTGTAACCTGGTTAAAATCTCAGAAAAGTACATTTTACATAATAGGTCCCCTTTAAAAAACGATCAGAAGAAAGATACCATTTTGACAAAAAAAAGTGGATTTGTGCAGCTGAGCTAAACTAGACTAGAAATGAGTCAAGACTTACATTAATTAAGCTGTGGATGTGTTCCGATTGTTTGTGTTGTGCTGCTGCTGCCTCTGCTGCTGTCGTGGGAGTGGGGAGGAGTTGTGCATTGTGGGACCTGTAGTTCAAATGGTTACGTGTGGGCCATTTTCGCCATATAATCTGAAACCATACCAGTGGCCACAAGTTAGAATCCCCTGGTACAGGTAATAATGCGCCGAACACATGATTCACCGCGAGATACATGGGCTCCAGAGCCAACAGCCACGAAACACATCCGGACTCTAGCGAAGTCACAACGACATAAAACATCAGAACTACACAAATGATGCTCCAGCGTAACTACGAGCTCAAAGAGTCAAATCCTCACCTGGAGAAACGTCCGAGCGTCAGGTCAGCTTCCCCTGCATGATCCAAACTGTCTCAAGTTTTCTAAAAGAGCTTCTGTGCTGTTGCCTGTGAATGCTGTGATGTGATACAGTCCAAACAGTGTGTTTGAGAGAAAAGCACGCTTATGAGTATTAGCACAGCGTACGTAGGACCATGCACTGTAACAAAAAAATGCAAAATTGCACACAAAGTCACAAAATAATTCAACCGCGTGCGAGCGAAGGAACACTGTATATCAATTTTCTGCCTCAAAGTTAGACTTTTGCTCCACACTACACATTTTTACTGACAAAAGATTGGTTTTCGATCTTTCGATTCAAAACTCGCCACCAAATAATTGAGAGCGTGACGTGTGTCTGTTTCAGGAGATGGCCGTGCTCAAAGAGGTGCGAGCTCTACAGTGGATCCCCGGTGAGCTGGTCAAACCCATCCCGTCCACCCTCCCCTCTCGCCTGGCCCAGAGCCGCGCCGAGCTGCTGGAGAGGCTGCTGTCCGCTCTGGGCCTGGACGGCTCCGGCTTCACCCTGGACAACGTCATGACGGTAAGGTTTTATGACCACAATCCTTCTCGGACAGCGTCATGTTAGGTCCAGTGATGTTTTAGGGCTGCTATGCTCTCAAAAAACTTAAATGTAAAAAAAAAAAGCTTGATTAAGAGTTTTTTAAGTGTCTATTTTAATGATTTGTCGAAGTCCCTTGAAAAATGTTTTGACAAAATATATTTTATCTAATTTAATTCCAGAAAAGTCTTAAAAATGTCATTTGTTAAATTTAATAAAAATGATATAAACACTGATATTGAAAATCATAAAATTACAATCCATAAGCAAACAGGTGATTACAAAGTTTTTAATTTTTAACTTCAAATATTGGATTATTTATCAATTTGTCTTAAAACTTCAGTATTTTAACACTTTTTTACCATAAAATTCAAATCTAGTGTAAAAAAATGTTTATTTTTATTGTTAAAAGCTATTTATTTTTTCTTTATTATTTCTTTCATTGAAACAGAAGCAACGTCATTTGGTGCAGCAAGAATTTTTTATATAAAAAAACTGCTCTGTCTGTTAACTGGCTTGATTAAAAAACCCAACTAAAACCCACTGAATATATACATATACTGTATATCTAACACTCTTTTTTTTTTTTTTAATTTCTCACATTTTTTTTAATTAAGAAAAATCTATCCACAAATGAAAAATTGGTAACACTGAATAATTAGGCTTAATAAGTCATTAAGAACACCTTAATAAAGACCGAATTCAATATAAACAAATGATTAATTAAAAGATGAAAAAGCTTATTAATGCTTAGTAACTACTTAATTACCCCGAATCCTGCCCCCTAACCCTAAATTCTAACCTTAACTCCTTAGTTAAGTAGTTACTAAGCATTAATAAACTTTTTTTATTCATTAGTTCACCACTAGTTCATGAATAATTAAGGCTTTATTTATGCTTTATTCATGGTTTACTAAGGCCAATTAAGGTGTAGTTAATATAAAGTGGTACTGAAAAATGTATAATTTAATTTGATCAATGTCTAAATCAAATGTTTACTGTTAAACAGTGACATAATATTGTTAGGTCAATACGTTTAGGTTAGATGGTTTATGTTGCTGATTTGATGCCTGTTGCATCAAATTACATTTTATACATTTTTATTAAAACTGGTGTATAATGCTTCCATTTTGGGGAAAAAATACAAACACCAATGTGAACTATTCATACAGAGTGTAAAACTCAAATGTTTGATTTTAAAATGATTGACTTTTTACAATACATTTTGTATGTTCATGTTGTGCCAGTGACACTTTTTGAGATAAAGGTTTTATCAGCTAAGAACTAAGAAGACAAATCTGAAATGTGTGTCCACTTTTGGAGTTTAGGCTCCTCAGAGTGATGTCATCACTTAAAACATGGTCATTAATATTGGATCAATGTTCCTTTGAGGTTCAGTTGGCTTAATATGG
Organism: Mugilogobius chulae; assembly: GCA_038363315.1. NCBI lineage: Eukaryota > Metazoa > Chordata > Actinopteri > Gobiiformes > Gobiidae > Mugilogobius > Mugilogobius chulae. The sequence continues at coordinate 7,944,131 of CM076414.1, forward strand.
AAAATACTTTTGGTTTAACTTTGGAAATACTTTGTTATGTTCATGCCATGACTTTTAAAATTCTGTCACAGAAAAAAGTTTGTGATTTAAATTTGTATAACCAAAAGTCATGAAAGAGGCGGACTCTCTATAATCTGCATTAGAAAGTAGAAGGTGGTTATGCTGCGACTGGAACACAGCTTTAGTTGGTTTAAAGATGAAAAAAGACACTCGTCCTCATTGTTTTAATCATGTTAACCTCCGATTTTTATCCTAAAGACATTATTTCACTGTACTGGCTCAGATTCTTTCACCAAAAGTAGAACAGAGGAAAACAACACTGACATGAAGTTTGATTTAGAAAAAGGACGTTACCTCAAACGTTTCTCGTCAAATCGCTGAAATCTAATGAAAACAAGGAATCTCAAATGTCTATAAAAAGTGATAGGAATAATGTAGAATAACAATTCTGGCACTGAAAGAGTTAAAAGACCCTCTCCCTCTCTCTCTCTATCTCTCTCTTCTCTCTCTCTCTTGTTTCTCTCTCTTCTTTCTCTCTCTTTTCTCTCTTCTCTCTCCGCTCTCTCTTCTTTCTCTCTCTCTCTCTTTTCTCTCTCTTCTCTCTCTCTACTTTCTCTCTCTCTTCTCTCTCTCTCCCTCTCTCTTCTTTCTCTCTCTCTTCTCTCTCTTTCTTCTCTCTCTCTCTTCTCTTCTCTCCTCTTCTCTCTTCTCCTCTTCTCTTTTTCTCTCTCTCTCCTCTTCTCTCTTCTTCTCTTCTTCTCTCTTCTCTCTCTCTCTCTTTCTCTCTCTCTCTTCTCTCTCTCTCTCTTTCTCTCTCTCTTCTCTCTCTTTTCTCTCTCCTCTCTTCTCTCTCTTTTCTCTCTTCTTCTCTCTCTTTTCTCTCTCTCTCTTCTTTCTCTCTTCTTCTCTTCTCTTCTCTTCTCTCTTTCTCTCTCTCTCTCTCTCTCTCTCTTCTTTCTCTCTCTCTTTCTCTCTCATCTCTCTTTCTCTTCTCTCTCTTTTTTCTTTCTCTCTCTTCTCTCTCTCTTTCCTTTCTTCTCTCTTTCTCTCTCTCTTCCTTTCTTCTCTCTTTCTCTCTCTCTCTCCTCTCTCTTCTTTCTCTCTCTATTTCTCTCTCCCTCTCTTTTCTCTCTCTCTTTTTTCTCTCTCTCTTCTCTCTCTTTTCTCTCTCTCTCTCTCTCTCTCTTTCTCCTCTTCTCTTCTTTCTCTTTTCTCTCTCTCTCTTCTCTTCCTCTTCTTTCTTCTCTCTCTTCTCTTCTCTCTCTCTCTTTTTCTCTCTCTCTCTTCTTTCTCTCTCTCTTCTTTCTCTCTCTCTTTCTCTCTCTCCTCTTCTTTCTCTCTCTCTTCTCTCTCTTCTCTTTCTCTCTCTTTCTCTCTCTCTTCTCTCTCTCTTTCTCTTCTCTCTCTCTCTTCTCTCTCTCTCTCTCTCTCTCTCTCTCTTCTTCTTTTCTCTTTCTCTCTCTCTTTTTCTTTCTCTCTCTCTTCTCTCTCTCTCTCTTCTTCTTCTCTCTCTTCTCTCTTTTTCTCTCTCTCTCCCTCTCTCTTCTTTCTCTCTTCTCTTCTCTCTCTCCCTTCTCTCTCTCTTCTCTCTCTGCTCTCCTCTCTCTCTTCTCTCTCTCTCACTCTCTCTCTCTTCTTTCTCTCTTTCTCTTCTCTCTTTTTTCTTTCTCTCTCTCTCTTCTCTCTCTCTCTCTTCCTTTCTTCTCTCTCTTCTCTCTTTCTCTCTCTCTCTCCCTCTCTCTTCTTTCTCTCTCTTCTCTCTCTCTCTCCCTTTCTTCTCTCTCTCTTCTTTCTCTCTCTCACACCCTCCCCCCCCCCCCCTTCCAAAAGTAAGTAAGATGTTGCCTGCTCTATCATCAGCACTGCCTCGGCCTCATTAGTGAAAGAGAATGACTCTGTTTAAACTGTCCTCAGTCATTGTAGCTCGGATGTTTCCCACACTGCGGCCCCTCCCCCTGTTCTCGCGGCTCTGTGGGGGGGTGTGATCAGTGTGATTTGAGATACTGCCAGGTGTGCCTAGAAAATCTATCATTTTTTTAATCCATAAGAACTGAAAACACAACTACTCATTTTCATTTTTTTTCGTTTTTTAAAATAATCAAACTATTTTTTGTTAAGACCCCACACATCTCCTGCACAGTGTGTCCCAGAGTTCCAGGTGCTTTGGGTGGTCTCGTGCTTGTGTCTGCATGTCTGCCCTCCTCACAGCTCCACCTCCTCCGGGCCCAGCTCTCGTCACGTTTGCCTGTCGCTTCGAGCATTCACGCGAGAAACAGACGTGAAGTGGACCTGGAGGACACTTCAGACCTGTGACTGCCCTGGAGCAGCTCTCGGGAAAATGCACAAGTGGACTGCTGTTTAGTGTTTCCCTTTAAGATCCCACCGAGTATATACTTTGAAATGAGAATGACTTGTTACTGTATATGTGAAGCCCAACTACTCATTTCACTGAAACAGAATTAAAATTATAAGACTTTTCAGAACATTTTATAACTTTCATCCAAGTTTAGTTATTTTTTTTATTTTTAACCTTGTTCTAGCTGCGTTCTCTCATCATTAGTTTACTCAGAGTTTTATTAAGAGTGATTCCTTTGAGTAATCTTGTATTGTCCTGTAGCTCAGAAAAGCCCTGTCCTTACCTATCACCTATCCCCGCCCACTTGTATCTATTGTAAATATTCCAAACATTCAGATTCATGGGCTGGTTTCACACTAACAGCCTTTGGTCCAGACTTTAGGACTTTCCAGTAAGGTTTGGTCCAAAGTTCAGATGTGACCGTGGTCCGGATTAAACTGTTGGACCAGGTCTGGTCTCGGCCAGTGTGAACTCGAAACTTCTGACTTTCGACCAATTCCAGGAAGTGACAGATGTTCATCACTCATGGACGGACTGAAACGTCAGGAAAAAAAAATTATTGAGAGACTGAGCATGAAACTACTGGTCAAGGTTTGTTTTTTTTGCAATCGAGAAATACGCAGCTCTGCTTTCATCAAGTGTCAGAACTGAACAAAATACCAGAATACAGCTGCTGATCAAGCCATTGAAATGTTTTTCTTGTACGGCTTTTAACCATAAATATAGCCAACAATCACCATAAATACACCAACAATCACCATAAATACCACCAAACCACGTCACCCATAAATACGCACCAACGATCACCATAAATACGCCAACGATCACCATAAATACACCCAACGCATCACCATAAATACCCAACGATCACCATAAATACGCCACATCACCTAAATACACCACAATCACCATAAATACACCAACAATCACCATAAATGCACCAACAATCACCATAAAATACACCACACAGTCCAACCCATAAATCACACAATCCTATACAACGATCACCATAAATCCCAACGATCACCATAAAATATCCCAACGCATCCACCATAAATCACAACATCACCATAAAATACACCAACCGATCACCATAAATACACAACGATCACCATATACAACATCACCATAACTGACACCAACGATCACCATAAATACACAACGTCACATCAACACCACCTCCATAACCGCTCATCTCGATTCACATATAATACCTACTGCCAACGATCACCCCATAAATACACCCAACATCACTTCCATATAAAATTATTTTTTTATATTTATCTTTGAAATATATATTATTTTTTTTTTTATTTGATTTGATTGGACCAACGAATCTACCATGAATTACAACCACACGGTATCACCATAATATTACACCATCAATCACCATTAAATACACCATCAATCACCATTAAATACACCAACGATCCCCATCATATACACCAATCGCATCAACATCAATACACCAACAATTTCACTCTATTAATACGCATACGATCACCATATAATTATACCAACAATCTCCTTTAAATACTCCAACATTTCACCATAATAATTTTACACCAACAATCACTCATCTCTAATTTACTCACCAACCATGTTTATACACCATATTAACTCACGTGCCAACGATCACCATTAAATTATACCAACAATCTACCTTATTATATACTCAACAATCATCCATTATTAATACACCTATACGTATCGCAACCATTAAAATGTACTCCAACATATCCATCCGTTCACTCAATACACCCCACAATCACCATAAATACACACATCACCATAAACACCACTCACCATATCCCATTCTCCAAGAGCCAATGAAGCAAGAGAATGTTTGGTCACAACAATACAACAACACGGACTAAACTCACATTCATTTGAAAACAGGGACAGCATGAGCTTTGTGCTAAACACAGGCTATATCAGAACATTAAAACAGTAAAGACAGCTGTCTGTTGTGTCTGTGTGGCTTGTACACATTCATAAACCCTTGTACATGTGAAGAAGCAGAGGATGATGAAACATTGACTGTAATACGCCCAATGAGTCATTATATTAACTCGTTGGGTACGCCTGCCAAATGCTGCTTTTGATTGGTCAGATATCCTTAGCCAATCACTGTCACAGATGCTCCGCTTTGGTCATGTTGTTTTTCTCTTCTTTTATTCATGTTACTTTGCTCCGCATTCGTGAGGCAAGCTGTGACCACAGAAAGACAGCATCACAGGAGGCACTGTGAAACTAAACTATAGAACTTAGAATATAATAATAGAACGCATTTGAAGGTTCTAAGTCTGGACCTTGGTGTGGACTTTCCAGTGTGAATCGGCCATTAGTAAAGCATGTCACGTAAATGTTACAACAATAAACAAGATACAATATCAAAATATGCTCCTTGTGACATTAAAATCTTACAGTGAAGAGGCGGGGCTTATCATTTTAAAGAGGCGGGGCTTATCAATTAAAGAGGCGGGCTTATCATTTTAAAGAGGCGGGGCTTATCATTTTAAAGAGGCAGGGCTTGTCACTATAAAGATGTGGGGCTCATCAGTAAGTAAAGTAAACAGACCTCATTCTATTTCTGAGCTGTTTTACATCTATATCGTGCTTCACAAAAAACAACGTGTAACTTACTGATCTATATAGATTATAGAGGGATATTCCATCCGCTCTACTGCACATGCGTTATTCAGAAAGAGCCACTCTCCGTCTTTACATGGGGAAACTTCTTTGAATAAAACAACAAAACAGGACGAGAGATGTTTGTCCCCTGAAGTTCGAGACAGTGTTTTTCTCGCCTTTTTATCACTCACCTGAATGTAACTTTTAAGGGTCGTATAGGATCCAATTTCCTTCACAAGTGTTGATTTAGCAGCAGAACTTTTGTTTCCATACACAGATAAACTCTTGTAGTTAGCTGACAACGGAGCTTTTTCGACTTGTTTCCACTGTTTGTGTCTCTTCCTGCAAGTTGGGTGCAAGCATATCGCCCGTGTTGAGAAACAAAAAAAATCCTTCTATAGTTTATTCCTAAACACATAGAAATAGGTCTCCTAAGATAAAGTTTTGCTTTCTTATTATAAATGGTCAATGCTAGATACAGTAGTTGGGTTCAGAAGGACAGGTTAAGTTTAGTAGTAAATGATCTATTTATATAGTGCTTTTCTACCTTTTCAGGTACTCAAAATACTTTACAATCTAGAATCCACTCACCCAGTGTAACAGACTTTGAGGCAATGTGGGTTAAGTGTCTTGCCCAAGGACACAACAACAATCCACTCTTGTCGTCCCACTGTGGCACCCGGTTTCCAGTGGTCTCCATCCAAGTACTAACTAGTCCCTAACTGGCTTAGCTTCTGAGATCTGACGGGATCAGGCTTTGACAAGCAGGTATGGCCATGGCTTAGGAGAACGAGTAGACAAAACACAACTGTTTTTGGTGAGGAACTGTCATTGTAGCATGGGTAAAAGCTGAATAATATGGGTCCTTCAATAGAATGCAGGTGCTTGACATTTCCACGTAAGAGTAAACATGCTGTGTGTACAAACATTCCCCGGTGACCTTGTCGTTCACATAAAGCACGCTGGATCCATCACAGTCTGTCTGAGCTGCTCTAAAGCTCTGTTAGCTCTGCTCTTGTTCAAACATTGTCTGTGCGGTGCTGTGTCGCCGAGGCAACCCTCAGAAGAGTGGTCCAACCAGGGCATCTGGCTTCTTGTCCCTCTGCGTTTGCCCTGACTGTAGACTGGTTCATCTACGTATTTACCTAAAGTCTTTCCTCGTCTCTGTACTGTAGGCAGGCATGTACAGGGCAGAGTGATGTGTGTTGTTACAGCCACATCTTCACAATGTCGCCACGGAGAGTGAAAAGTGTGTCATAGAACTTTGGCTGCTTGTTTCCATAGAGATGTTATTGTTGAGCCTGAAGTGCTTCTCGGTATCGAATCAAACTTTCCAAGAAACACGCAGGCGACGTCACTAAGCAAAGTTACAAGTTAGACGGATTGAACAGTGCTTGTCTTGATGTTTTGTCGCATGTGCTGTCTGGATGCATTTCAGATACATCATCTTGTAAACATCTTGTCTTTCCTCGTAAAAACAGTAACTAATTTAATTCAAATGAATGTAATTAGCTTCCGTATGACTTACAACAGAGAGCAAACTCATTTTAACAAATAATTAGACTGCAAAAGTTTTAAATTAAGGTTAGTTTGGCTCTTTCCTCCTCCTCTGACTCTCTCCCACACACACAAGTGCAGAGAAGAGCAGATGAAGAGAATCAAACAAACCTGAACCAGAGAAACTGAGGACAGAGGGACATGAAGGACTGCACCGAATAACAAACTTAGATGTGTCTAAATGTAAAGCTAGCGTAGGCATATGAGAACACGGTCAGACTTTTATCATCACCACCACAACCTGCCACTATGAACGTAACAGCTGTAATCTCGACCTGTGTTCAAAAGAATTGTTCGCAATTGTCACATCAGTGTCTAAGAGTTGTGTTCTGTTCTGTCAGTTCTGCTATGGGGCCCTGGGTCACAGCTCTCCTGCAGTCAGGGACACAGCAGTACGGATCGTCTTGTCTTTGTACCGGCACCGGGGGCCTGCACTGCTCCAGTATCTGCCTCCCACGACCAGGTCCAGCGAAAGAACTTCATCTACAAGAAGATCTTTGACGGCTTTGCCAAGATCGATGGAAAGCTGGCTGACACCCAAGTAAGTATTGTCATGTCATTCAGGGTTTTGCATGTGCACTGGAGGAAATAATATCCAAATAAAATGTACTTTTCTGAGTTCTTCCACATGTTCTCACAAAAGTCTCTCATCGTTAGTTTACTCACAGTCAGTGGTGTGGAGTCACTTATTTGATGACTAACGCCTCCCGTACACTGACTGCGAGATGTGTCTGAGTTTCTTGCGAAGTGCCTTGTACACCAGCTGCAGTTCACTATGGTCTGTATTTGCTCAAAATCACTCGGATTTACGTAGATTCCCGCGAGAAGGCTTGTATTATGACTTGAAAGTCACATCAGACCACTGAGACCTCAGACAAAAATAGACTCTCTATGGATTCTTTTGGCCCACTCGTGCGACTCTCGGACAAGCACTCGCACTGCTCTGAGGTCTGTGTACAAGGGCGGGTTGGTTTTAAGTACTTTCTAAGTCTTGCGAGAGTCCCATCGAACTCGCACCAAACTCACACTGAGCTCGCACTCAATTTATGTCAGGGGTTAAGACTTTGCATTATAAATGGACTCAGACTTTGAGCTCTGTGACTTGAGACACCTTGATGTTTTTTCTCATAAAATAGTGGGGATGCACCGAATCAATATTGGGATCAGGTATCGGTGCCGATTCAGTAAATTTGCTGATCTTCCTCCTTCATGATATTAGTTCAGCCAATATCACTGTTGTGCCTTTAATTGGACATAATCAGACTAACTGACTGCCTGCTGATCCAGAACGTCTCATTATGTTTGACAGTTTATTCAAATTAGGTTGTTAAGTTAATTGACTTGCATTAAAAAATAGTATGACACTATATGAACAAATGCATTAGTTGATATCGGGTATCAGCAGATACTTAAAGTATCAGAATCAGTAACTGATAAAAACTAAAAATTGTGTAATTTTACAAGAATAAACTAGATGTTGTTCCTCGCCACTTCTTTTTTTGCGACCAGAAATTTATTTTAAACTGGATAATTATTTAAAATCAATACAATTTTAGAAATACAATATGTATTCGGTAATTCAACATTAACACTTGAAAAGACTTGAAACTTAAGTTAGACGACTTGACTTGGACTTGTCTCTCTGTGACTTGGGACTTGACTTGGACTTGTTTCTTTGACTTGGGACTTGACTTGGACTTGTTTCTTTGACTTGGGACTTGACTTGGACTTGTTTCTTTGACTTGCAAATCATCTTGGACTTAATTAGAACTTGTGGCCAATGTTGCATTTAGATTGATTTTTGGATGTTTGAGTAATCTTGTATTGTCCTGCAGCTGATGCTCGAGTGCTCAGAAAAGTACTGTTGTCACCTACCACACGTCCCCGCCCAGTTGTCTGTATTTACTTCAGAGTAAAACCTGTTGAGTTCAAATTGTCGTGCAGCCATTTTCCAAAAAAACACTGAAATACTCTGCTTGTTCCAGGAGGCAGGAGCCAGGCCCCAGGAGCAGGTCCAGTCTGTGCAGCAGCAGCTGGCCGACTTCAGGGAAAAGCCTGTAAGTGTGAGTGAGGACATGAGCTCAGACCTGTGTCACTGCCTCAGACTAACACTGTCATGTCTCCTGTGTTTGAAGGACAAGGAGAAAAGCACCAAAGCACAAAGAGAAGCAGCCAAAGAGGAGAAGGTGGCCCGGAGAGTGGCTCGAGCTAGTATGTGTCACTGTATACATCACACACTCACACACATTTTTTATTTGGATCTCCATTAGCTTCTACAGTGTGGTTGCTAGACATGACCTAAAATTTAATTATTTTCTTTAAGACAAGCTTGGTTTTGCAGCTAAATGATTCAAAAATATAATGTCAACATACAGTATTTTGTTATTACCCGTGGATAGTTGGTTCTCGTTCCATTCATTCCCTTTGGAGATTTAGCAGAAACGCCCTAAAATAATGAAATATTTCATTGACACAAATTGGACAACAAGTTACAACCAGACAACATCTTAAAATATAACAAGTAAATAAAAACATTCTTATGCATTTAGTCAATTCGAGGCTTTTTCACACTTGTGTATATTCTCTAAAGCTTTAGTCAGTACAAAATTATGCACATGTTTGTTGTGTTTTGGTCATTTTCAAGCACGACCTTGTCTAGTCACTTCTTTATTCTGGCTTTAAAGTGAAAAATTTGTGGTCGTAATGATGGAGCAGAATGTATGTGTGGTCCAGTAAAAACAATTATCAGGAGGCCAGACTTTTAGCCCCTATTTTAGCCTCATGTTTACTTCTTATCTCTTTCCCATTGTTATCAGTTAACGGGACACTTAGCTTATCATTTACCTGTTTTAGAAATGCTATAAACAAATACAGATAAGAGGCTTGTGTCTTCTCTCCACACTGGGGTCTGAGGATTAACAAAGGACTGGACCACACATAGGGGGTGGGGAATGTGGCCAAAAAAAAATAAAAATCACAATTTTCTTGCAGCCAAATTGTGATTTCAATTTGATCACACTTTCTGTAAACTTTGAACTTTTTCTCTTCCATTTAAGATGTAAATAAAGTAAACTGCTTCCTGTGAAATATCTTTTTTTTCTGTGATTCACATAAGCTGACCAGTAAGAAAAAGGGTTTGAAAATAGAGTATGTTGTCAATGCCTTGCTTTGTACCTTTAGTTTTACTATTCTTGCATTGTTTTGGTTGTATTGACATTTTAATTAAACACTAGCTAAACTATACTGTTAAAGACAAAAACTCCTTACAGATTTCAGTAAAGCATATGATTGCAAAACGAGGCCGTAAATGCCTGATTAAGCTAGTTCTGGCTGCTAACTGTTAGCTTAAAATGGCGATAAATAAATGTGGAGTTTTGGACTTTCTATTTGCAAATTATTGTGAGGTACATTCATACATATCAGATCAAATAAATAATACTAACTGTACACTTACAAATAATGGTCTTAAAACACGTAATTTCTGCCTGCGCATGCGTAGTTGACCTAAAAAATACAGCGTGAACAGAGGTACGTAGTGGGCAACGACATATGTGTTTGTGCAGACAAAATGGTGGCTGCAACATTCGTCATTTCCTGTGCCGTCCCTTTTAGGTGAAAACAAAGCTCGCTTACATTGAAATGAATGGGAGGTTATCGATGGTAAACTTTAGATACACGTCTAAAAACTACATTTAGTGTGTTGTGTTGTTGCCGTAGGCAATGGACCAGCGACGCTTCACAGACAGAACGGTTTTAATTAGACCCAATAATGCTAATCATATGCCTGTATCAGATGTGTGTATTGTTATATCAAAAATCAATGAATGCTCACGTTTTATGAGAAATAAGCTGACAACCAAAATATAAATAAATATTCAGTATATTAATCCACAATGTGATACGTATTTTCTGTGCTATGCTAGCTTGCTGTTTCTAACTAGCTTAGATTGTACTTGTTTGTTTTATTTAAATCCCTAGTTTATACAGTTGGACTTTGTTAAGATTACATTAAATGTCTGAGGTCTTGTCTTCACTGCAATGTGGAGATTTATCGTCTACAAAAAATTATAAAACCGTGGGCTCAAGCAACAGTTAGCAGGCTAGTTCTTGCATACAGTAATGGTCATTGTTATAATCCTATATCAAACACACAGAGCCCGGGCAAATATTTACATCATTTATTTGTCATAAAATTCATTACTAAAACAATTCGAATAAATAAGTTATTTCTAAAGACGGTCAGAGAGAAGCTAGCGCTAATCGGCCTGACGTACTTTTATTAAACACAATCTTTTTTGACTGTTAGCAGTATCTTACACATCCTTAGAAATGTGCAGCTGTTTTTCCATGTTTCCCGCAACTAGTTATCAATTTATTTGGCCAAAAAGGAGAGAAGTGCTGAACATTTGCTTCTACAGCTATAGACTCGCATAGATTATTGTCGCCTAAAAGTGGGCAGGTACTAAAGAAGCAGATTGTCAAATGGGTTGATCTTTGTCACCGTGTCGCCTAGCCCTAGCTATACAGAATTTACAGTAATGAATGCAAAATTTAAAAAATAAATAAAATATAATATGCATTATACATTTAGACCTCTTTCTTTTTAAATGCAGATCTTCCAAAGGTGGACAGAGAGGTGGCACAAGTTGTAGCTACACCAGAGTCTGTCGGCAACTATTTAGACAAGTAAGTGACAAAGAAATATATGTGTAATATTAAAGTGCCAGTGACAGGTTAGACGACTCATTTTACTTTGAGCTATTGAGAAAGCTTATTTATGTACACACAAAAATTGAGGTACTCCAGCTCTAATATTACACAAAATAATGATTCTGTTTTTATAATCTGTGCAGTCTGTGTATTTTCTGTGGGCGGAAAGACGAGTCCTTCACTGAGGAGGGACTGGACCGACACTACTGGAAGCACTGTCCCATGCTGCGCCTCTGTGATCACTGCAAACAGGTACCAGACTGACTCCCGCTTTAAACAGGTACCAGACAGACTCTAGCTTTAAACAGGTACCAGACAGACTCTCCCTTTAAACAGTACCAGACTTGACCCCCGCTTTAAACAGGTACCACCAGACTGACTCCCGCTTTAAACAGGTACCACCAGACTGACTCCCGCTTTAAACAGGTACCAGACTGACTCCCGCTTTAAACAGGTACCAGACTGACTCCCGCTTTAAACAGGTACCAGACTGACTCCCGCTTTAAACAGGTATCAGACTGACTCCCGCCTTAAACAGGTACCAGACTGACTCCCGCTTTAAACAGGTACCAGACTGACTCCCGCTTTAAACAGGTACCAGACTGACTCCCGCTTTAACTTGTTTTAATTCATAATAAAACTAATAAGTGTTTGCTACTGTAACTATTAGGCCCCCGCCCTATTAAGATCGTCATCATTATGATTTTGTTGTTTTAAGTTTGCATGGGTTCATCATTCACTCCTGTCACTCAAACTGCGTTGCCATAGTTACTCACTCACCGAGGGAAAAGGGGTGGGGCGTGCTGCTTTGGGGAGAGAAGACCGGAGGAGACACGCAGTGGACAGTCAAACTTTAAATTTTCTGAAAAATAGTAAAAGAGTAAATGCAAATCAAGATGCTAAATTGTGCGCGGGACTTTCCAGGAAATTCCTGCCATTCTGAACGCTTAAAACGGCGGACTGAGCCGTGGAGAAACAACAAACTTGTAACTTTTACAGATTAAGCTAAATTAATATTCCCCAAGAGGTTTCTCGCGGCTGTTATTACGTGATAAAAACACAGACGCTAGGTTTCAGTTTGTCTCTTCTTTCTATAGAGTCGCGAGGGAGAGCTCTGTAAAACCGCTGAAGTTGTCGGGGCGTGTGGCTGGGTCACAGCACACTGATGTCGATTTTACGATTTGGCTATTTTTCACATCGTCGAGTTTTAAAGACTCGAATTATTTTGTTTCATCGCCCAGCCCGATCCCAAACTATTGTAAAAAGAAAAACATACTTGGACAAGAACAAAGCAGAATTAAGCACTAGCAATGAATTCAAGAGTCTCCAAACCAGGAAAAAGTACACATACTGTACCATCAACAGAGACGAGGGGGCTTAAACCTTGCCACACACCTGGCACTCACCTCTCCACAGGTCAACACAAGGGGGCAGCGTGATCTAAGGGATCTGTCTTGAACTACAACAGACAAGAGAAACCTCACACCAGTCATGTGACACCTTTGAGCAAGGCCGTAATCTGATCGTCCAAATGTGTCACCACTTTGACACCTATTTTGTCTTATAGCAGAACATGACAATATAAGATCCCTTCATTTCATTGTTTTTAAATTAGACTACAAATTGAATTTCTTTGTTACTGCACTGGAAAAAACGGCAACCTGAAATATGCCAATAAGTCTAAAATTCAGTTGTTTGAATGGCTTTTTATGACTTTTTTTGGTGTTTATTGTGATTTGACTCTCTTAAATAAAGATTTGCAAATAAAATAAGTAAATTTAGATTTAATTTCAGAAAACAACATTCACATGATCTAAAATTCGATAGATTGCCCAGCTCTAATGGCAGCATGTAGAGATTGAACATAAAGGGTCCCAAGATTGACCCTGAGGAACACCACAGGTCATATCCATGTGTTCTGACTTTGTAATTCCTAATTTTGACCAAACACTGTCTGTCTTCCTGATAGAACTTCAACCAATTGAGGGCAGAGCCAGTGTTGTGTGTGTGTTTTTTTTTATTTCTCAGCTTCATCAGTTGTTGTGACACTTCGACCAATCAGCTTCAAATGTTCGTTACAACACTGCACATTTCAATCTGTCTTGAGTCAAGTTGAGCTGCAAGCCATTACAGCCAAGTCCAACATCATTTTTTGAAGGAACAATGATTAAAGACTCACATTTTGTATAATATTTGTCTTTAGGGTTAGGGTTGATGGATGAGATCAGCTGGAGTGAGCTCGATGTCTGTCCTGTATCTGTAGTGCAGCAGCAGGAGGTTGTGAACGCCCCCTAACCAGAGGCTTGTTGGTGTCATCCCGTTCAGGTGGTGGAGATCTCCAGTCTGACGGAGCACCTGCTGGGGGAGTGTGAGAGCCAGGCCAGCTTCAGCCAGTGTCCCCAGTGCAGTGAGGCTGTGCCCTGTGAGGAGCTGAGGTCCCACATGGAGGGGCCCGCCTGCAGATGTGAGTGCGCTCTTCTGCTCATAGTTCTTCATAGTAATACAGTAAGTTTCGCCTCCAGTGGTTTAAACTTGATTTTAATACAAAGGAACAGAGGTGGGAGACTTGAGTCACACTTTTCAGGACATGTAACATACTTGACCTATCATCTCCAAAAGCTCAAAAGTTACACAAATTTAACTATTAAGAATTGTTACATTTTGCTAGAAATGTACTTGTAAAATGATTTTGACTAAAGTACAACATGAATAATTGTCAAAATACTAAATTTCAAAAGTGAAAATGTGAAGGTGGTAAAACAATAACCAGTGCTACATTTTACAGACATCACCAGTTACAGGCCTACCGAACTTCTGCAATATCATTCATTGTTAATTTTTATTTAAGGCCAAATACGTGATTTATGTAACTTATATATGATTCTCAATTGTGTATAATGTGTGTAAAATGGGCTTTCACAGAACTTTGCCATTACGCACGAGTCTCAACAACTGCTTCTCCTTCTCCATCTCTCATCCAACGCTCCACAGACAGGACAGAAGGTGTGACAATTGCCTGTCCCTGTCCACACAAAGAACCATAGTGCAAATAAAAGGTTTATAAATTTTTTGGTCAACGTGTCGCCGTGGATCACTTTTTGTTACCGCGCAGACTCGTAGCGCTGGTGGGCTAAGATTTCACATGTGTGCTAAAAGGCAAAGAGAAGCAATAGGAATGGATCCGCAATAACTATTCTGTCTAGATTCTGTATCACCAACGAAGAGAGTTAGCAGGGCGAGTGGAGTAAAGATTGTTCATTGCAGCTTAAAGCCTAAATCCTTTGCTGTAGCATTGGCAAGAATAAAGTTTTACACCTGTGTGGTTGGTTTTGTCAATACATGTCGTCAATCTCATGCACACACGAAGCAATGAGAGAAACGTGTAGTAGAAAGTAAACACTCTCTGAGGAGAGCAACATGAAGGAGAGCAACACGGCGCTTCATTTACTTCCAAAACAAAATGTACGTGGGCAAGAGTTAGTTAATTACTTGGCCAGTCCTATTGGAGACTGATCTTTACAGTTTTTTTTAATATATCTGCTTCACAAACATGTGTTCTACGCGTGCATTCGTTGTGGCACAACTAATTGTCTTGGTCTCTTTACACCTCCAGACACATCCTTATGCAGAGCACCTGGTCGTTGTGCACTTTTGCCGCTCAGAGTTTACACTTCCAGGACCCTAGAGCACACTTTTATTTATCCTAGTGAAGTATTTGATGCTCTGAACTCGCTGATCTAGTTGAAATTCAATCTTGGCTTTTTCAAAATATTAATTAAATAGCACATCTCGGCAAATTCCCCATAAGGAATGAGTTGAACGAGATGGAACTAACCACAGATCTTACGTAAACCGGAGCTAGCCTAGCCGCAGCGTTAAAAAGACCTATATTTAATCACACAGTCGAGGTAAGATTAGTGTTGGGATTAAGTTTAGGAACAAACATTTATTGATTATATTTAAAACTTGGTAACAGAAAAGAGTTAAATCAAAGAAAAAAACTGAAAAGTTGATAAAGATTCTTATATTACAATGCCAGTATAACAACTTTTTAGGGAAAAACATGTTGCCTTTTTTTTTTTATCTGTGAAAAGAGCCAAGCAGGTGTAGATTTGTTTGATGTGGTGTGACCAGTGGACGTGCTGCGGTGAGATGTGCTTCACCATATGTTTGCATCAATTATTGACCACTCCTAGGCTCCCGTCTGAGTTGGTCTCCTGCTCTATGAATAGGCCATAAAAAACTACAAGTACTTTACATTTAGATTTGCTCTTTTGTTTTGTTGTAAATCAAACTAAAATCACTAAACCAAGTGTTTTATTAAAGGAATTATTAAAGTGCAAATGAGCAGTTGGACCAAATTTTCAGTAAAACACAGTGAACATGATTATATGTAAGATTTCACCAAACAATTAGCTTGTTTTCACTAGGACTGGCTATGTTTATGAGGTTTGTAGTTGTGTTTTATCCAGCAAATTTGACATACGTAGAGGTTAACCCACTGCTGTTACCTAGCAACCACACTCAGGGCTCCCACATATGCAAGCGTTAATTAAATTCAAACAGAATAAATCTGTCAGGATAATCTTTCAGTTGGTTACAAATTGTTTCTGTCATTTTTTAACAAGACAGATTTGCTTTAAAATTGATCTTTTCTTCCTGCAACTTTTTTTTGTCAAATTTTCTTCACACGTTGACTCTAATAAATATTTACTGCAGGGACTGTCACATCAAACTAAGTCGATATTAGAAAAATGTGATAAGGGCTTTAAAGGGGCACTGTGTAAGATTGAGAGGAATTTTAATTATCACATATAGTCCACAAACATTTAAATCATATTTATTCTTTACAACATGAATACTTAAGAGCACTGTTAACCAATCCACATCAATTGTGATACATTTATACTTACTTGAAATTTTTAATTAGTTTTATTACGGGTTATTACGGGCCGGAATGTGAATATTGACGCTAGATGTCACTATGGTAGTTTGGCAAACTGCATGTGAAATGCGCACCCTGGTGTTCAAAAGTGGACATTACTTGAATCACTTTATTTATTTATTTTTTCTTACACAGTGCCCTTTTTAACAGTCCTTGTTTGTCGTAGCTTGATCTAGTTTCTTGTTAGTGTATAGTTGGAGCGGGTTTGGTTTTCCCATTTTTTACTTTCATTTGAATCGCTCAAAAACAGCAAACCTCACATTTACCATTTTAACCCAAGAGAAAAGTTCAAAGGTTAGTGCTAGATAGTCTGGTCCGGAGGGACGTAAGCAGAGGCGTGTCTAGGGAGTGGCCTGGGGTGGCACGTGCTACCCCTGAAATTTGATTGGCCACCCCAGGTGCCACCCCACCCAGAGGTGGAGCTTAGATTGGAACAGAATACAAAGCAGACGGTGCTGGGTGTTATGACTGAGGGCGACCAGCAGTCGGCACTGTTACTTTTTTTCAGAGGTTTGTTTACGGATGTGTTTAACTGTTGGTGGAGTACAGGAAAGCTGAAAGATGTGTTTGTTTGCACCTTGGAATTCATCTTTAAGAGAGGGACAACTTGTGTCAAACATTCACAAGTGCATAATAATGGACTCTAGAAGATTGCTACACAGGAGGATGAATGAACTGTGTTGGATTCACCTGATGATCTAACATGGAAACAGCAAGTTGTAGCCTACAGCAAGTTATTAACATCTGATGAAAGCGCAACAGCGGTGAGTGAAACAACGGGATTAAGACGAGTGTATTAAAATGAAGTGGTGTCAGGATAATAAGAGCCTGATAAGAGCAGAGTAGGCTATTACTTCATCGACAACATATCTAATCGTGTTCAGTTGTTCTGATGTGCTTGTTGTAGTCCCCGTGGCTCGTGTTTTCTCATGTGGTTGTGTCGATCCGTTTTCATGTGTTATGATGCTGGCTGTAGAAGTGGAGACGCCTTTTTCTCCTCCCCGCTCTTATAAACTAGTCCATAAACAGAGGATGCTCCGTTGCTGCTAGCGCTTTAAATACAAGGAAGTGAGCTCTCCTGAACGGATAGCGGGACAGAGACGAATCTGAGCTGTGTATGGGTTTTTAAATCGTTCAAAAAGACCCAGTAATCACGGAGATATGACTCGTTAAAGACTTCAAACCGATAACACCTCATTAAATATGCGCACGGAATCAGCGGCGATGCGCGAACTTTTACTCACGTGTTTGTTATGTTTACTTTGACAATGTAAAAAACTGCCTTGTTTCACTTCTCATTGTGTATTTAGTGAGCACTGAGCTGGTTTTAACCAGGACTATCCCAGAACTAGACCAGGTTTTCATCAGGACTGAAAATGTTAGTTACCCATGTAACTATAGTTCTATGAGTAGATAAAGCTAAAACCATTAGCTTGGTTTTATACATTTCTGTTTATCCTAAACAAGATGAAACAACATTCTGATCCTAAAAATATCAAAACTGATGAACATTGGTAATATTATTATGTATCAATCAATCAATCAATCAATTTATTTTTGTATAGCCCAAAATCACAACAACAGTCGTCTCTGAGGACTTCCCAAGATTATTAATTTTAGCAAATATGAATAAAACTGAGTTTATTCATCGAACTACAAATTACAAATTATTTTTAATATAATTTTGTGCTAAAAAGCATCTAAGCCAAAATACCACAAAATGTGCAGAATTGTACACTCTACCAAATGGAGAACCTTAAATATACTTCAAAAAAAAAATCATCTTTTGCAGAAAAACAGGTTAAAATAGCTCAATATTGAACTTTGTGTGTAAAATGCGATTAATCGCAGCTCAAGGATGCGATTAAAAATTGCTGCCCAGCTCTAATAATAATAATAGTGGCTAGGTCCTATTTGTGAAAGAGAAACTCTTCTCACCTGACCTACCTGGTAAAATACTTAATGAATAAATAAAATAGGTCAGTTAAATTCATAGTGATAAAAGTGCAGGCAAAAAGATGTTTATGTGTATGAATACAATAAATTAGGCTCAAATACAAAAGATCTAGGGCAAAATCAGATCTCTTCCTAAAGCTGCACTGTGTAACCTTTTCATAAAAAAATGACTTTAACAAATGCCTTGTCTTTGTTAAATGGTTACTAACTAAGCAATAAAATGTGTATATTTGTTTCCACTGTAAGTTGACTTGTATTGCCACACTGTTTTTTTTTGGCCTGTAGGGGGGTCTCTTTTTGTATGTTTACTTGGAAAAGATCTTTTTGCTGTATTTTTTTCATATTGGTGCATAAAGCCTGTATATTCTTATTGAGAATGTCACAATGCATTCAATTAAATTCAAAAGACTTTATTTATCCCCAAGGAGCCAACGTAAAGTTTTAACTTTCTGTTTCTATTGAATTGTGTAGTCAACTTTTCACCTCCAAAAAGTTACACTGTGCACCTTTAAAATGATAGATTGAGTGTTGTGAGACTCATTCTTTAGGGAAATGTATTTATCATTTATCATCACAGTGCCCAGAGTTATCACTGACAAACAGAAAACCCTGATATTTCTAAATTTGAACAGTTGAGCTGTGTCAATACTGCACTTTTCTGTCCCCAAGAGCTCTTAAAATGCACCAGAATGCAGGAAATAATGTCTTTTAGTTCAAAATTTGCTGGGGGAGGGCCCCCAGACCCTCACTCCACAGGTGCCCACCCCCCTTTCAAAAACACTGACCATTTTAGCAGTATTGTAGGCTTACAGGACCAAGTCATAATGGTTGTGTGGATAACAGTTAAATGTTTTGCAGTTTTAGTGATCTTCCTTGCATTTATAAATTGTTTTGTAGGCCAGGGGCTTCATCGGCACGGATTGCCACAATATTATACTAAATTTACTATAGACTTGCCATTTCTGAGTGCCACCCTTGCCATGCTTGGTGCTCCACTAGGGCCACCCCTGTAAAAAATGTCTAGACACGCCACTGGACGTAAGTGAGCAAGTTGCCATGGTAATAATAAGTTTATAACTGTTGCTGTTGTTATATTTTTTATCATAACTTTTACCCAAACCTTTTCCCTAACCTTACCCATCACCCTAATCCTTTTCCTAAACTTACCCGTTCTCCTAAACTTTATCACCATCCCTCCGGACCTGACTATCTAGTTTTACCAAGTTCAAAGTCTTGGGTAACTAATGAATCCAGCTGCTGTTCTCTGTCTTATTCTGATTATAAGGTATTGATCATTAAATAGTGTGACAACCAACCCCGCTCTGGATTTGCATGCTGTCCTAGATATACACAAATATGGCAACCAACCCCTAATGGACTTTTTTCAACTTTCTTCTATATTTTTAAAACCCAGCTCAGAAAAAAGCAATTGTCACTAATTGTACACCTGACTCCCCTCTTTGTAATGTCAACAGTTTTAAGCTTTTAACAAATTTTTTCTCAACATCTGAAAACTTACTTTTGGCTATGGATTTTTCTGATGTCTTCTTATCACAACCTTGAACAAATATTTACTGAAATAATTAATCTAGTGAATTTTCTCCCCCTAGTGCTTTAGTGATGTGTTGTGTTGCTCTGTTTCAGCCTCCAGCCCTGGGAAAGCCTCCAACCACTGCCCCCTGTGCCACACCAACTTCCAGCCCGGAGAGGAGGTGAGCTCTTTTAATGAACACTACTGGAGTTTACAATCTATTTTTATATGTGTTCAACAAAACAAGCACAGACATAAGGAGAGTTCTTAATCTCACAGTCGTGTCATGAGAAGAACAGAGACACCACAGAGAGCGTGTCATTTTATAGGGTTGGTGTCAGAATGAAAACATATACACGAGGTGAGGCTTAGGGTTACTTAAAAAGTGAAACGACAACAATGAAACGTGAGTGGATTAACCCAGCTCGTAAAGTCCAGAGAAGAGCAGAGTCGTAGTAGAAGTAAGGAGCTTTTTCACTGAGGCAAACTGGACCTAAATTAGATTATAGCTCCAGTTTCTACAGATTTAACTTTTACTTCTAAAATGGTCACGATTATTAGTCTTTTGTTCTTACAATTATTTAGTAACTTGAACAATTACGATTATCGATTAACCTAATAATCTTGACATCCCTCGTCAGCACCAGGACTGGATTAAGTCAGGATCAGAGCTGGATAGAGTTCAGTCTGAGCCCGGGGTTAGTGAGTTCAGTAAACCCAGCTCTCTGTCACGCTCAGAGGGAACGATCCAAACATGATAGATTTGTGAAAACTTGCTGCTGTGTAAACTGTCCGTAGTTCACCAGACACACATTTACACAAAAACTGTGTCAATTGTTTGTGCTTCGTTTGTGCTGTTTTGTGCTGCAAAATGTTTTGTTTGTGCTTCTTTAATTTGTGTATCTGTATATTTGAAAAAATATTTTTTGTTGCACCTTTTGTGAAAACTCATTATAATCTAAGCAAAACAAGTGTGATCATCACAGGCGAACTAAAAGTGTGTTCCAGTCGTTTATTACTGCTTTTGATTTATACCGCTGCTTTGAGTGGTGGTTCCACGAGTTTTCCTTATGCTAACCGCTGGTTGGAAGTGACGTCAGACAATTACCGCAAAAATATGTGCATTTGTTTATCTTTTAAATATGCTAATAAAAAACTAAGGATGCACAGCATAAATAAAATAGTTTTCATTCAGCAGGCGAAAAAAACATAGATACATACAATATAGTGCACATTTACTAAATAAGCTACTAGACTTTTCTTGAGAGAGAGAGTGTGTGTGCTCTCTGACCCTCACACAGCTGTAATAAGACTCAAACAGGTCTGGAACAGGTCTGGAACAGGTGTGGAGCTCAGGACTTCAAAAGACGACACTTGGACATCAGCTGGACTCGTGAAGGAACATGTCAGAGCAAAAACACAGCCAGGTCATGCATTATTCAGGATTTGAAAGTGTGTTTGTACGCCAGAGTCTTCTTACCTTGTGTTGTGTAACTTTAAAAAAGCGGTGAAAAACTACATGCACATATAATACATTTTCTGTAAACCCCAACATGCAGTTTCTCTCCTCTTGATCTGTGTCCCCTGGGTTCAGTAGCGAGTGAGTCTAATCTGGATCCAAATGTAATAAATGAATGTAATAATCAGAGTTTGGTGAGTGAGACCACATATCTAAATCACCACAGGCCTTCTTATCCCAGTGCATCTGTCTCAGTTTGACTTTTGACCCACTCATCATCCCCTACATCGCTATATTCCTTCCAGCATCAAAATTAAAGGCTGTGGGAGTCCTGAACCGGCTAGGCACATCGCCGAGATGGAACCCCCACATAGTAACATCACCTGACGTTGTTTTTCATCACCCGATTCCATGGTAGTTAAACAGACATGTACTGTATAGTGTGCAGACTATGGTTACGTTCACACTTCAGGTTAGTTCCAATTTTTTTGTCCATATGCGACCTGTATCTGATTTGACCATGGCAGTGTGAACGGCACAATTGCGATTTTTTTCAAATGTGACACGCTACGCTTTCATTTGTGGAAATAATCAGATTTTTTTTAAATGCGACTCCAGTCTGAACGCTCATGTCGCATTCATCCAACATTTACGTCACACAACTCAACAAGTCAAAGCAGAAACAGCGGCTGAAGAAACAGAAAACTGTCAATGGGGGAGAGGGCGTCTGCACCTGCGTCTGCTAAAGCGCCCTGCACCTTTCTGTAAACTCAACTCCACGTGAGCCAGACAAGAGACGATCTAAACTAAATCATACAGAACCTGTTTAGTAACCACGCTTATCATAACTGCTGCAGCAGAGCATCAGATCAGTCGGAGAGAGAGATGCAGGACCAACACGATGGATAATCACTTACTTACCTCTATAAAGTTTTCAGATTAAACTGTAGAGCTGTCATCCAGGTCCTTTCATCCATTCTGCATAAATCAGTCACATAAAGTCCACAAAACATCGCTGCAAATCCATTTAGAAGTGTTGTTTGAAAAAAGAAAAGCCGAAAAGTGGGAAGCGGTCCTCTTGTATTGTTTTTGTTTATCCGCGGCACGACTTGGTCAAGTTATTCTAACGTCATTATCACTGAACTACTTCCTGTCAGCGTCACCAACCAACTTTCTGTGCTTCAAACGCGATTCTTTGTGACACTGCAGCACATTTTACACATGAATTAATAGTTTGGACTTGTATTTATAGTAGTGTAATGTTCTGAATGTTTTCAACTCTTTGGGCTTCTTAAAATGACCGACTTTATTCTGGACAGAAAACAGAACATGCTAATGTACGCTAACTTTTCAGTGACAGTATTTGGTCTTTGCGGCTCCGGTTTTGTACCAAACCTGAAATAGGCACAAACGTGTCTTGGCTGTGTAAATACACCTGTGCATGTGACGTGATGCTCTTTATTGTGCATGCGGGTCATTTTTGGGGCCGCATCCCGTTCACACCAGAGACTAGTTGGAGTCGCAGACCAGTCGGACCAGCTGTGTAGAGACAGTCTTGTGTTACTGTGTCTTTGTTATGAGACGTTGTTGGACGTTTGGACTTGTCCTGGACCAGCTGTAGTGTAGAGACAGTGATGTTGTTGGACGTTTGGACTTGTCCTGGACCAGCTGTAGTGTAGAGACAGTCTTGTGTTACTGTGTCTTTGGGATAAGATGTTGTTGGACGTTTCGACTTGTCCTGGACCAGCTGTAGTGTAGAGACAGTCTTGTGTTACTGTGTCTTTGGGATAAGATGTTGCTGGACGTTTGGACTTGTCCTGGACCAGCTGTAGTGTAGAGACAGTCTTGTGTTACTGTGTCTTTGTTATGAGACGTTGTTGGACGTCTGGACTTGTCCTGGACCAGCTGTAGTGTAGAGACAGTGATGTTGTTGGACGTTTGGACTTGTCCTGGACCAGTGTAGTGTAGAGACAGTCTTGTGTTACTATGACTTTGAGATGAGACGTTGTTGGACGTCTGGACTTGTCCTGGACCAGCTGTAGTGTAGAGACAGTCTTGTGTTACTGTGTCTTTGAGATGAGACGTTGTTGGACGTTTGGGCTTGTCCTGGACCAGCTGTAGTGTAGAGACAGTCTTGTGTTACTGTGTCTTTGGGATGAGATGTTGTTGGACGTTTGGACTTGTCCTGGACCAGCTGTAGTGTAGAGACAGTCTTGTGTTACTGTGTCTTTGGGATGAGACGTTGTTGGACGTTTGGACTTGTCCTGGACCAGCTGTAGTGTAGAGACAGTCTTGTGTTACTGTGTCTTTGGGATGAGATGTTGTTGGACGTTTGGACTTGTCCTGGACCAGCTGTAGTGTAGAGACAGTCTTGTGTTACTGTGTCTTTGGGATGAGATGTTGTTGGACGTTTGGACTTGTCCTGGACCAGCTGTAGTGTAGAGACAGTCTTGTGTTACTGTGTCTTTGGGATAAGATGTTGTTGGACGTTTGGACTTGTCCTGGACCAGCTGTAGTGTAGAGACAGTGTTGTGTTACTGTGTCTTTGGGATGAGACGTTGTTGGACGTTTGGACTTGTCCTGGACCAGCTGTAGTGTAGAGACAGTGTAGTGTTACTGTGACTTTGGGATGAGATGTTGTTGGACGTTTGGACTTGTCCTGGACCAGCTGTAGTGTAGAGACAGTGATGTTGTTGGACGTTTGGACTTGTCCTGGACCAGCTGTAGTGTAGAGACAGTGTAGTGTTACTGTGACTTTGGGATGAGACGTTGTTGGACATTTGGACTTGTCCTGGACCAGCTGTAGTGTAGAGACAGTCTTGTGTTACTGTGACTTTAATAAAACATGAGTGAGTGTTTGAGAAGTATCTGAGCAGCAGCTGCTACACACAGCACTGCCCCTCCTCCTCCTTCCTCTGCTGTAGCCTAAAACTCACTCTTTCAAAATTGCAAAACTCAGACATGTACATTTTACATAATCGGTTCCCTTTAAAAAATATATTCCTGCTTTGTATACATCCACATAGATCCCGTACCTCTCTGAGCGTGGCACAGAGCGGCAGTGTTTCGGACCTCTCACAGACTGAGCTCTTTGTGTGTCCCCAGGCCTGGAAAGCTCACCTCATGGGCCGCGAGGCTGTAAACACAACCCCAGGAGAACCGCGCTGTACCAGAGGACTCAGCCTCTACAAGGTGCTGCTTTCACTGCTGCGTGTGCCCTGCCTCCTGCACATTCCTCCTGCTGCTGCTACTACTACTGCTGCTACTGCTCACAAGTCTGACATTCGGAACATGTTGCTTTCTTGTGACTGTTTAAAGCTGGGATTCCTGACTTTTTCTTTCCAAATGAGCAAACTGATTTTTGCCAATTTGAGATTAACAGTTGAAAGTTTCTTGTGGGAAAAATTACAAATTACTTGGACTTGTGGAGCACTGACTTAAGACTAAACTTGGACTTATGGTGCATTGATTTGGACCTGGACTTGCACTGACTTGGGACTCGACTTGGACTGACTTGGGACTTGACTTGGACTTGTGGAGCACTGACTTGGACCTGGACTTGCACTCACTTGGGACTTGACTTGGACTTATGGCGCACTGACTTGGGACTCAACTTGGACTTGAGGAGCACTGACTTAAGACCAAACTTGGACTTATGGAGCTTTGACTTGGGACTTGATTTGGACCTGGACTTGCACTGACTTGGGACTTGACTTGGACTTGTGGACCACCGACTTGGAACTCGACTTAGAATGACATGGGACCTGAATTGTACTTGTGGGGTACTGACTTGGGACTTGACTTGCAGTGACTTGGAAATCGACGTGGACTGACTTGGGACTGAACCAGCACTGACTTAGGACTCGACTTGGACTTGTAGTCCACTGACTTGGGACTTGACTTGGACTTGTGGAGCACTGACTTGGGACTTGACTTGGACTTGTGGAGCACTGACTTGGGACTTGACTTGGACTTGTGGAGCACTGACTTGGAACTCAACTTGAACTTGTGAAGCACTGACTTGGACCTGGACTTGCACTCACTTGGGACTTGACTTGGACTTGTGGAGCACTCACTTGGGACTTGACTCGGACTTGTGGAGCACTCACTTGGGACTTGACTCGGACTTGTGGAGCACTCACTTGGGACTTGGACTTGGACCTGGACTTGCACTCACTTGGGACTTGACTTGGACTTGTGAAGCACTCACTTTGGACTTGACTTGGACTTGTGGAGCACTGACCTTGGACTTGTGGAGCACTGACTTGAAAGATGACTTGGACTGACTTGGGATCCGACTTGGACTTGAGAAGGACTGACTTGGGACTCAACTTGGACTTGTGAGGCACTGACTTGGGACTTGACTTAGACTTGTGAAGCTCTGACTTGGACCTGGACTTGCACTCACTTAGGACTTGACTTGGACTTGTCTCTCTTTGACTTGGGACTCAACTTGGATTTGTGAGACACTGATTTGGGACTTGACTTAGACCTGTGAAATACTGACTAGGGATCAGACTTGGACTTGTGTACCGCTGAGTTACATAGGTCTTGATGACTAAAAAACAACATTAATAAAAAGTGTAATATACAGTAGATTCTTTAATAATCTGACAACTCCAGAAATCCTATTACGATCCGATTCTTATTTCTTTCCTCTCCTGCGCAGGTCGAGCCGTGGACAGCAGCAGTAAGATGAAGCGCGGGTGGACAGTGGGGCCCCGAGGACGACCCCAGGGACGGGCCCCGGGCAGAGGCGGCAGCAGGATCCCGGCTCTGGGCCCCGCTCCGAGAAACACACCGTCCAAACGCTGACCAGCACCGCAAATCACATCACAACAAATCGTATTTAACACAGACACGTCAAACAAATCTCGTTTAAATGCTTTTTTTTGTTGTAATGCAAAAAGTAAATGGTTCTAGTTCCTAATTCAAAACAACAGATTACAATTTCTGATCTACAGATGAACGTTACATTATAATTTTGCACTCTACAAGTCTTAAGCCGACTGCACACTAGAGGAGTTTAAGAAGAACAGGCCACAAACACAGGGACATTTACAACAAATTTTAGTCTCACAGCTGCAACACATTTTCTGGAAAAAATTTAGAAATACAACGAAATGTCTTCATGCCTTTTTTACATCAATATGTTACAAAAAGTCCAATCAAAATAACCACGAGTTTTGGTTGAAGCTTTGGGTTTAAAAGAGCCATATGTAAGATATTGAGTTTACATTTTGTTAACCTGACCTTCATGTGTCCACATACTGTACTGTATTAGGGCTGCGCCATTAATCGAAAAATCGAGAGATCGAATTGAACCGAATCGTGAATTATTTGGTGGTGGGTTTTGAATCGAAAGATCGTAAAACCAATCTTTTGTCATTCAAAATGTGCAGTTTGGGGCAAAAAGTTATTGATATATAGTTTCAAAAAAATTGAGTAAATGGGACATAATAAAAGTTTTTGTTTCATTAAAGTTTTTAAAAAATCAAATTGAAAATCGAGATCGATCAATATGAGAAAAAAAAATTGTGATTGTATTTTTTCCCAGATTGCCCAGCCTTACCACAGATCCAAGGTAAATATGTTCAAATGTAATATTAACTTTACTGAAAGTTATTGTAAAGCTAAGTTATTCCTCATTTAAAATGCAAATGTTCATGTGTTGATGATTACATTTGGTGTCGTGGTTCTCAAGAGGATTATCCAATCAGAAAGCCGATCGAACCACACATGAATCTCTCATTTGGGTTGCCAGGTTGGTTTCTTAGAGCCTGCAGCAGATTTTGAATCATAAGTCCGGAACACTGGCAACTCAAGTTCATTTGTGATTGTAGTACCTTATTAAAACCACTACTTTTAGGATTGAAGTTACTACAATGGGTAAGTTTAGAACTGTGGCTTGGGGCAGGTTAAGATTTATCCATTAAACCCAAAGAAAACGTCGCAACTTTGTGGTTATTTTACATTTTGACTTTTCGTAACATATTGACCTAAAAAAAAGGCATCAAAACATACTAATTGTTGACTTTTCGTTTATATCTACGTTTTGTGTTAAAGCAGGTTTCTAAAGGTCACAGGAGAGCGGAGGAGCTGTTACACTGATGCATTGTGGGCGTCAAATGAAAAAGTTTAAGGTAGAGGCCCCTTTTATTTACAGTTCAAATTAATCATTCTGGGATGGATCGGAATCACTTTTTATTCTAAACGCACAAATAAAAAAATACCTTAAAAACTCTCCATCGTTTAATAGGACTTGTAATTAGCTCCACCTGAACTTTTTTTTATGTTAATGCAGGTCCTTAAAACATTCTTTAATGAAAATAGCTTCAGCTTTTTAAAAAGAATTGTCAAAACCCAAAATATACCAAACCTAGTGTCATTTTGTCCCAGGCTTGTGACACCAGCTGTACCGATTCTTATATTTAGACATTTTAGGCGGACTTTAAAACCTGATGTTCTTTTGTGCAGAGCTTCTTCTCACTTAAAACTAGAGTCAGTCAGACATCAGAGGCCGAAACTACAGAGTCGCAAAGAGCTGTGCATAATGCTCCTAAAACAGAATCCTGCACTTCGACTACGAGCACAAAGTGTTACATTTATTACAGCTGATGAGGCAATGTTTCTTTTTTATTTGACATTTGAAGAGGCCAGATGCTTCTGTTGTAAAGGTCCTCGCTCTTGCAGCTGGTCAACCTCACCATGATCCTGACAAATCAACCTGATCTCACAAGAAAGCTTATATAAACCACGACATTGCAAGACGTGTAAAATTTGCGCAAAAATGCCACGTGTTGCAGTCCCAGTTCATTTCTATGGTAGACGTAAAGATGTGTTCTTATTTATGAATAGACCCAGCCTTACGCATTGTTGTAACTTGATGCCTAAACTAACAGAAAAACCTCAAGAAAATGGCTTCAATCAAATCTCGTGTCAGTTTTAAGTTTTTTTTTTTCATATCGTGCTACATCTACAGCGCAACATAAGTACGCAAAAAAGAGGTGAAATTGTGCTCATAATGCGCTGTTTTTGTGTCAAGGTATATGTACGCTTTCTTGTGGGATTTATAGTCGTAACAGAGTGGCAGTGACGCACAGACGTAAGGAGAGAAACCACGCCTCCTGAACTCGTAGAGGGAAACATCGAGCTTAAAAACGGAGCCAAAACTCCTGTAGTGTGCAGAAGGGTTAACTCTGAATCAGAATATTTTGAAGTAATCTTTTTTTAGCCTTGGTGCATCAGCTGCAGGACAAAACAAGACAACTCAAACACGCAGGAATCAATCCAAATATAACTGTGAGAAAGTGGATCTTACAACACCAACATGATCACAAACGCCGCCTGTCGAAGGAACACACTTCTCTGAGCCTCACAAAAAGCTTTCACGTGTCATCAAAGGTTCAAAGTCTTGTGCTTTTGTTTGTCGCTCTATTACTGACCCTGAGATGTTGGCTGATATTTGTGAATGTTTTTATCTCATTAGTATTATTGGAGTTGTGTTTGGTTTCATTCACAAACATTTGAGTAATTTTTCAGAGAGAAAACATGAGATGGTTTGTATGCTTTTGACCAGGTGGTCACTTGTAACATGTACAAAGACTGTTGAATGTCTGCTTTAATAGAGTATATTCAGTGCCACTGTTGTTTAATAAAAACACTGCTCAGACGGATTGGGTCTGGTGCTGTTTTACTCACATTATTACAACAGACACAGTTTGGACTGATGTTGCATTTGTCCTCAGAAGTGACGTCACCTCATGTTTATTTAATCATTTCACACCAAACACAGTTCCTATGGCCATTGACTGTAACAGATCTCCAGTAAACAGGTCCAAGTCAAACGCGGAGGCACTTAGTGATTGGCACATATGTCCGGTGTGTCCGCCCCAGGCTTCTGTACAGTAGTTTTCAGCTCTCACTCCTCACACTCACCGTGAGCAGCTCCACAGCTCCACTGTGGCCGCCGGCGCGCATTGGCACAATTACGCACGGCCCGTGTCCATTTGGAGCTCATTCAAACCCGACACCGTCATCCCGGTCCTGGTCCCCGTTCTCCGGTCAGCGCTGCAGGGACCGCTCCGTGTCCTCATAGGCGGTAGAGCGCGCGCAGACCAGACTGTCCCCGTGCGTTACGTTCCACATGCGCAGCAGCTCGTGCGCGCTCAGCTTGTGCACCACTATGAGCTGTTTGTAGAAGCACGGCTCACGGTTCATAGGGCTGAGCCTCCGCCGCGTCACCCCGAAAGTCCTAAAGCCCGCGTGCGGCTCCGGGGCAGCGCCCAGCCGCTGCAGGCACATGCCCAAAAACACATCGTCTATAGGGTACAACGGCACGGCCTCCGAGGCCCGGAACAGCCCGCGGGCCAGAGTCCCGGACATGAGGAAGCCCCCGCCCCCTGCGTACGGCGGGTACGGCCCGTCGTACAGCTCTTTGGGGATGTAGTACTTGCTCTGCCGGTTCCGGATGGGTCCCGCTTTGGAGATGATGTCTCCCACAAACAGCCGCTCGTCCCGCCGCTCCTCCGCCCTGAAGCGCACGAGCTCCAGCAGGTTGTGCGTGTTCACGTACACATCGTCGTCCCCTTTGAAGATGAAGCGCGTGCGCGGGCAGTAGATGTTGAACCACTTGAGGAAGTTGACCTCCTTCAGGGTCAGGTTAAAGAACGTGTCCATAAAGTCCCACTGCAGGATGTCCCCGTACAGCCGATCCTCGTACTCCAGCAGCCGCTGTAGGTTACGGGAGTCTTTTCCGGTGGACGCGGTGCCCAGGAGGAACACGGTCCTGACGCTGCCAGACTCGGTCTCGTGCTCGCGGCCCCACGTCTGACGCACGGCCTCGCGCCGGTCGTGCTGCTCGATCACAGATTTGACTACAATGAGCAGGTGCACGTGGCCGCGCGCGCACTTTTCCGGGTGGTTTATGCGCAACGGAAAGTAACGGCAGTGTTTCCGTAGAACGAACTGATGAAAGCGCGTGTCCAGGCGGCGGAACCAGTCCTGCGCGCGCACAGACGCGTTCTCACTGCAGGTCAGAGCTGTGCGTCCCAGGACGCGGAGCTGGTGTTCGGTGAGTGCTGTGCGCTCCGGTTCGCGGGTCCGTCCGTGCTTAGATTGTGTTCTTTGGAGGAGAAACAGTCCGTGCCGCACCAGCTCTCGGTGCCCCGGGTGCGCCCGCTCTCAGTGCCGGCACGTCTCTGTCCGTGAGTCGGTGTAACATGAAGGAAAGACGCGCAGACCAGGAACAGGCTCAGCACCGGCTTCAACAGAGCCACGGCCAGCCGCCTCCTCCGGATCCACTGACTCATGTCTCATCAGCCGGACTCCTGGAGCGCGTGCCACGGCCACACGTGTGACCGGTGCGCACGGTGCTTCTGCTCTGAGTGAGAGAGAGAGAGAGGAGAGCAGGACGGTCCCTCCTCTCAAGCCCGTGAGTGTGCGTGTGTGTCCACAGTCACGTGACACCTGTGTGGGACAGAGCGCGCCCAGCACAAGTCTGTCACAGTTTTAAAGCAAAAAACTAAAAAGAGTCCAAAAGACCGCAGTGTGACAGGTTTTACTGTTGCTGCTCTACAAGTCTGTGTCCACTCTGTCTATTTCTATTCTACAAGTCTATCTACTTTACAAGTCTGTTTCCGTGAGATGAGTTCCACAGTGATAAGTGCCCGTGTCCCAGACCCTGACATATCCCAGTCCTGTAGGTCCAATCCGCGAGGCTCTGGCGACACCCAGCGGACCGTCTGAGTCCGCGCAGCGACAGGCCTGTTGGCTCGCAGACAGGTGAACCTCATAATGCGTCCTGACAAATAAACGCACTGACGCACAGACTTAAGAATTAGAAACCACAAAAAATCTCCTACGAAAATCCTTATTCTGGCCTCTTCTCTGAACTCGTGGAGGGGCACATCGGGCTTAAAGTATACCCCTTACCTTACCCTAAAATTGGGTCAAAACTCCTGTAGCGTGCAGTTGGCTTTGGGATTGTTCTGTCAGCCAGTAGCTCACATTTACATTTAACATACTTTTGTCACTTTACCTGCTATTTATTATTTAGTTTTAACAAAGTGACATAGTTCACATAATTAGCTCAACTATGTCATGGATCAGGAAAAACTTGGGTTTAAAATTCTGGTAAAGGAGAGTACCATCTGTCTGACCAGGTCCAACTTTTAGACTCTTGGCCTTTCCCAATGCACGGAGTGAAAAGTTGGTATTGGTGGCAATGTGATTAAAAAGTCTCCTTTCATTGTCTTTCACAATAATCACTTGTTTGTCTAGTTGGTAAATGCATGTTTTCATTTATTTAAGGATGAAGCCTAAAGACATGTAGGCTAAAATAACTGTGCGTTTGGCAACTAATTTGTTGTTTACCTGTTTTTAAATACCAAGACTAAAACGAAAAATTGTAAAGTCATGGGGCAGTAAAATAGGTAGTAGTTAGGCCTACTTATTTTCTTCTTCTAAGCACTGGTTAAAATACCGTACATGATGTTTCAATAATTTCAATTCTAGAAGTAACTTTACTCTTACTAGAGTAGAGTTAAGCAATTTTAGTTCTGGTCTACCGCCTCGCTCTGAATATAGTTGTTCTTACAATCTGAAGATGGCCGCCGAAACACACCCTAAACAGCCAACCCTAACATAGTCCTCTACGTTTCTTTGAGCACCATACTATCACCAGTCAACACCACTACCTACCACACCGTCCAGTTCGGTCCAGCCCAAGCTCCAGCTCCAGCAGCCGCAGCGGGGCTCAGGACTGAAGCTGGCCGCCTGACGAGAGCTCACCGTGGCGGGGCACTCCTTACAGACCCGCCGCCGAACATTCGCGCCCTTCCCCCGGCTCCGGTGCTTGTTTACACCGGCTGCTCATTCACGAGGTGAGCTAATTATGCTAACGCGGCTAACCAGATGCGTAAAAGCATCGCTCTTTACGCTAATTAAGGCTAAAGGTGCAGTCTTTTCCGCTCTGTGATGCATTATTATGTTCTTATGTTTCTGTTAGTTTGTGTCAGTTTATATATTGGACTTTTTTGAGAGACTTTGATCCACTTTGAAGGCTTTGTTTACATTAGCAGCTGCCGCAAAGCTACCGAGATAAGTAGCTGAGTGTACGTAGCTGAGTGTACGTAAATTAACGTATCTTTTGTGGTCTGGTCTGGAGTTGTATTAAAGGTGCACTTCGTAACCTTTCAGGTAAAGGGTATGTGGCACCTGTCTGTCTCTATGGAGATGTTATTGCCTTTCCCTGAATATCACTTATACAGCAGAATGGCTTTAAATACCTCTGTCTTGCATAGGTTACATTTACGTTCGTGAAAGTGATGATTTCACAAGCACAGGTTGGTGGGCAAAAGCCATTTTTTTCTTTTAATAACATTCTGCATTGCTATGAAATATCTAAAGGGTAATTTTGCACATTTTTCTAAGTGTCTAGGGCTTTTGTATTAGAACAAAAAGAGAAAGGTGTAATGTCACTTGAACACAACCTATTAAATTATAGTTTACTTGCCAAGGTATCTACTTGGTTCAAGGCTAATAAACTCTCTCTCTCTCGACACAGAGGTTGCTATTATGTTGTACTATTCAATGATATATCCATATATTAGCTACTGTAAAATTGTTTGGGCTAGCACGCATCAAACTAAACTTGAACCTATTCTGCGTTTACAAAAGCGAGCTTTGCGAATCATATTTTACGCAGGACACAGACATTCCTCTCAACCTTTGTTTACAGAAGCTAAAATACTGAATGTTTACCAAGTGAACCAGCTTCAAATTGGTCTATTTGTTTTCAGTTGTATTGGAAAACTTCTCCCAGAACATTTTACCAACATGTTCATGTTTAATAATGAATTCCATGACTATCCCACTCACAGTGGACGTCTCATAAGAGCTTTTTATTTTCGTACAACTCAGTCTCAGTTTACTGTTCAATACAGAGGAGCTAAAGTCTGGAACAATCTTCCATTTGCACTAAAAGAACTTACACAAACTCAATTCAAATGTGCTCTAAAATGTTTCCTCCTGAATAATTGTGCTTTTCCATATGGAATGTTCTGTTTAACCTGATATGTTTCTGGAATAATGTAAATCTTATGTATTGATGGATATTTGTATTGAGCTGATGCATTTGTGGTGGTGCCACTTTCTTCTAGCCTGGAGGGTTTTTGGTCACCATCCATCACATTTCTTTTGTTGTTATTATGCTATTTTATTTGATACTACGTGAAAAAAAATGACATGGTGTGACATGTCTTTGTAGCAAAACACATTCATGCTTTTGATTAGTTGTGATCAGTTGGCAGTGTTTCTCGTATCAGTCTATAGACAGGTTTTGTTATAAATGTCCTTAAATGCCCTTATAAGATAGAACAATAGTGTGGCATAAGCATATGCTTTAAATGACATTAAAAGTCACCAGTTTTTGCTGATGCTTCTAACCTTCCATTATAGAGGCTTATTATTAGAGATCGACCGATATGGGTTTTACTTTGGCCGATGCCGATATTTTGACAGCCGATGTCGATGGCCAATTTTCAAGGCCTACTTTCTTATTTCAGTTTTAAAAGTTTAACTGGGATGAAAAAACAAAACAAAAACACTTCTACCTAAACTATTCTTCACCACGGTACATGAGCGTCGCTTTCACACAACGTAATGGAGCTCGATTGTATTTTGGCCCAAGAAACAATCATTTCATAGCTTCATGAAAGACATTCCTATTGTTCATATTGACAGACATTCAAGTCCTTTGTTTAGATCCACTCTGTCACATAAACATCCGGACATTTTCACTTAGTTTAGAAGTGCTTTCTCCGTGTTTTGGGGACCAGCTTCCTTCCAGAGCCCCTGAGAGAGGGTTTGGGTAAAGCCTGAGCCCGTCATGTGACCGCCTCAGTCATGGGATCCTGTCAAAACAAACTTGGCTCTTACGTAACGGCCTTCGTGGAATTAGCTTCTAAATCAAGTCATGTTGTACTAGCACTCAGTCAGTCGTTGATATGATCTCAAACCAACTGGAAAATGTTCAAACACATCTTTAGTTGAAGTTTAATGGTCAGGAAAAACTAGGCTGTATTAAGGCTTATTAAAGACTTAAGACACGTGCTATCAATGAGTGTCGACTAAAAGATTCATCTTTCTCCAAACTAGTGAGAGTCTCAATGTTCTGACCAAATATTTGACCCAAACTGGCCTCACCTGTCTTTGGATGTTAAACTCAGAGGTTTGGATGTTTAATTACTTTTCTTTCAGACAAAAAGCAGCTAAATGAGATTTTCATGTAAACATTTCTGAATACATTGCAATATCTCTCTAACTAACAAAACATTTAGCAACTAAAACAGCAAGAGTGATTCATTTACTAAAATATCACCTAGGCCTACCTGTATTGAACATTTTGTCATTTGTATAGATGGAATAATCGATATTCTATTTTAGCACATGTTCAAAACAACTATCACTAACTATCACAAGTGGTTGAGTTGTTTTGGATCAGGTCTGAACTGGTCTGACAGATGTCTGGCCTGAAGCTTGAGACGGTGTTTTTCTCTGTTTTTTCACCTGAATGGAACATGTTTGAGTCTTAAAGACACATTTCATTCACAAAAGTTGATTTAGCAGCATGATAAACTTTTAGCTAGCTGACAACAGCGCTGGCGAGTGTTGCTGCTACAGCTTGTGTCAAAAGTCGGTAAACAAACATCATATTTTATGTTTCCACTGAGTCCTAGACTTCAAACCTTACTGACTGAATAACCATCGAAAGGACTAAAAGAAACCAGGAATTTATTAGACAAATGAATTGATCCCAAATCTTCAGCCAAGTCGTTTCATTTTGGTAAGTCAGTGTGTGACATTTAGAACGGCTGATAGATGTGAGCTTTCTGCACACCAATCAATCAATCAATCAATCCAATCAATCTTTATTTATAAAGCCCTTTACAACACTCAAGTGACCAAAGTGCTTTCCAAATACAAAAACAAAGCATAAAAACAATACATCTAAAACAGAAATTGATGTCACAACATACAGTTAC
This sequence comes from Mugilogobius chulae, assembly GCA_038363315.1. Lineage (NCBI taxonomy): Eukaryota > Metazoa > Chordata > Actinopteri > Gobiiformes > Gobiidae > Mugilogobius > Mugilogobius chulae. The sequence goes on from CM076414.1 coordinate 7,979,324, forward strand.
CAGTCTGAATAAATGTGTTTTAAGTCTGGATTTAAAAAGGTCCAGATCTGTGATCAGCTCATGTCAGGAGGCAGTGTGTTCTACAGCCTGGGACCAGCCACAGAGAAAGCTCCATCACCCCAGTGTTTGAGCCGGCTCTGGGAACGTACAGCGAAAGTTGATTAGTCGACCTTAACAGCCGGCTTGAATTTGGAACAGAGAGAAGCTCGGTCAGTAAGAGACGCAAGGCCATTAAGAGCTTTAAAAACAAACATTTAAATTTTAAAATCAACTCTAAAAGAAACTGGAAGCCAATGAAGATTAAAAAGAACCGGGGTAATGTGCTGACGTCTGGATGTGTTTGTTAAAAAACGAGCGCAGCATTTTGAACGAGCTGGAGACGACTAGAGCAGATTGTGAGACCCAACATAAAGAGCGTGCAATAGTCAAGTCTGGAGCTGATAAAAGCATGAATTACCCTTTCAAGGTCATTGCGGTTTAAAAAAGGTTTTGCCTTAGATAAAAGGCGCAGTTGACAAAAACTTTGTCAATTTGTTTGTCAAATTTAAAATGATGATCAAAAACAACCCCAAGATTCTTCACTGCCGCTTCTGTGTGTACCAGACCTGGGCCCTCAGACTGTTTAATCTGATGTTCCTCTTTATATTTCTTGATTTGATTGATTTCACTATAAAGCACATGCCTTTGCTTGTTTTCCTGGTAGTTTCTGCAGTAAGAGGTCAAATAATAGATTCAAAAGCTTGTTTTTTTTTACAAAAATGTGCTTGTAATAATGTACACTTTTTACACCAGTGATTTCAGTCTGGCACTTCACCACTTGTCCAGATTCAAATATAACCCACGGGAAAAAGAATTGTCCAGCCCTCATGTAGACAGTCTTTTTATTCTAAATCTCCAAATGCCAAAGTAAAATGAGAGGACAATTGTTCAATAGTGCAGCACATGGGTCTTTTAACAGTTTAGTGTTGTTTGTGTTCCGTGTGAGCTGAGTCTGAGGCTGTTGCTCTGACTTTGTACTCTACAGATGCCTGGGCAGCTCAGGAGCAGGAAGAGGAAAAACAACAACCAATCTAAAGACAGAAAGGTGAGTCTACACAAACATCACTGGTCACGGAACTCCAAATTCTAACTCTTGATGCTGTGTACCAAATGTGACTCTGGTGTCCATGTGTCGTGTCCAGCCGTGTCCCAGTCTGCAGAAGAGCTGTGCGCAGAGGTCACACATCAGCTGCGAGTGTGAGCAGAGATCAGCCGACAGGAGGTGTTCCGCGTCCCCTCAGCCTCCGCCCGGCCCGGACAAGGAGAACCAGCAGGACCAGCAGGAGGCGCCGTGCTGCGGGGAGACCACGATGGACTGCCAGGACTACGGCAAGATCTTCCCCGACGAGGACAGCAACCAGATCCTGCCTGTGGAGCACTTCTTTGGGAACATGGACACGGTGCAGGTGAGAGGTGGTTTCTAATGTACAGACAGCGAAGTGAAACTGGAGTGGACCAATCAGAGCGCTGCTTTTGTCTGTCAAGGTCTGTATGTAACACTGTATTGTGAATAGAAATGGGTAGCCCTAGAGTTGAAAGTGCAGGCAGGAGACATGCGCTACGTCCGAAATCATCAAATTGTCTCCATAGCTCCTAGCCACTTAAGCCCAAACCGGATGTGCATCACCACACGCCATGTTAAGAGCTGTTCGAATGAGGAATTGGGAGTAGGAACTAGGAGCTAGGATAGAACTTGTGATGCTAACTTGCAGCTGGTAAGAAGCTCAGAGACATTCCACAAGGCACTGCTCAGATCGCTCTGAAAATGAAGGAACATTTATGACAATATATGATCTGTGAAAGTATTTACACTAATGAAGGGTTCCTTGCCTACAAAAATGTCAGAATCCTCATTTAAAAATGCACTATGTAACTTTTCAACCATAACTACACTTGTACAAAAGCACGTTAATAGGAGTTATGCGCTAATGTCTTTCCGGTCTCAGATTGACATAGGCCGCTACATCCGGTGGCGTAGTTGTCATAGTGACACAGTTGTTTACTCCAAAGGCGATGGACATCAGACGAGTTCTAAAGCAATCCTCTTAGAAAAATGTATGTGAGGTTTTCATAAGGAAAAGCTGTAAAAGCGAGGAGCTACGCGAACAGAAGCTACGCGCACATACTGAGATTCACTGTGCTAATCAGCCCGGGCAGAGGCGCCGTGGGCCGGGAGCTGTCTGTGTGAGCTCACTTCTTCACGACCCACAGCACCTCTGCCCTGGCTCATGAACAGAGTCTCGGTCTGTGCGCGTAATTCGCTCACTTTTATAATTTTTTCATGTAAAAACCTCCGTATATGCGTGGAGCTCGCGTTGTTCTCCCACTTTTACAACTTTTCATTATGAAAACCTGTTCAGAAGCGGCACTTTTCCTGCTGTTACAGCCGTTGCTGCGTTTACAACAGATGACAAAAGAAAATGTTTTTTCTAAGAGGATTGCTTTAGGACTTGTACAAAAAACCTTGTGTGATGTCCATCGCCTTTGGAGTAAACAACTGTGTCACTAAGGCAACTATGCCACTGGCTGTAGCAGCCTATGTCAATCTGAGATCGTAAAGACGTTAGTGCATAACCCCTATTGAATGAATGTTCCTTTCCTTTGCATGATCACAAAATGGACTGTTACAGGTACATTATGTAACTTTTTGGGCATAAAAAAAAGAGATCAACCAATATGGATTTTTCTTTGGCCAATGTTGATACTGATATTTCAAAATGTTGTCAGCTGATACTGATGTCAGTGGCCAATTTCAAGGCCAGTTTTCTTATTTTACAGCTGGGATGAGATAGTAAAACAAAAAAAACTTCAGCAAAAATGATTACTCACCCTGGTACATGTCTCTTTTACACAATGTAATGACGCTCGATTGTCATTTCATAGTGTCATGAAACACATTCATATACAAAAAAAAATACCAGCCACAAAATATTGTTCGGCTGATATAGCAGTGTATCTCTAAAATAAAATTATGTTTTTCTAGTCAAGATGTCTTTGTCACAATAATTAAAATGTTTTTTTTTTTTTCCCATGGAGATCTTCTTAGTTAAACTTTATTGTGAATTTGACTTTTCATCTTCAGAAAGTTAAAGGTGGAGTCTTGATCTTCAAACTGCAGACAGTTTAGATTTTAAATCTGACCTTCCTCTCATAAATCCTTCGACACATGGTTAATATCGTCATGTTTCATTTTGGTGGCAACTATGGTCAAAACCAAATGACAAAGTGAAACTGGAGTGAACCATCCCAGCTCAGCCAATCAGAGCGCTGCATTCAGCTCCTAATGAGAACAAAAAGTCTTTATTTTCAGTTCAGACAGTAGTCAGTGGTCTAATTTTTCAGAATGTGTTGCATTTACCGTATAGTTTTTATTGGAAAACACCAAGTTTACTATTCACCACAAAGTTAGTTACCTCAACTTTAAACGATGTGCCGTTCATTTGTGAGAATGTTTGTAATGTTTCTATGGACATGCTGCACCTTTAGCTGTATTTTTTCTCATTATGGCATAAAACATATTCATCCCCATTCATAATGTCCCAAAGTATGGACTTAGCTTTCTTTTCTACTGAACTGTCTAACTGATCTTTCATCTCCAGAAAATACGCAGTGCATCTTTAAAAAACTATGATTTCTTCTGTTTTGTATAATCTCAGCCCTAACTCATACTAGGTCATATTATCAGGAGCTGCATTGGTTTTTGTTGTCACTTGGAAAAATGAATGAACCCCATAAGGAACCCTGTTGAAGAAATTACCACCAGGAGATTTCACAGAGTTTGTGTTTTGCAGGACTTCCCCAGAGGCCCACCGCTCCGTCCACTTCTGCCTCCAGAGCTCAGAGGAGGAGACGATACTTCGCTCAGGAGGACAGCGAGGACGGAGAGGAGAGAGAGCCGTCCCAGGAGCACCACTGAGACCGAGACGGCGCACACACGCACACACAAACAAACACACAACAGTGCCAAAGACTGTGGACATGTGACCAAAAGTGTGGACTGAACTTCAAACTGACGAAAAGCACTTTAAATTCAAAATCCGGCGCGTGTTTAAGGCACATTTTTTTGAAGCGATAGTCAGACAATCCGATCCACAGGAAGAAGCAGGATTTTGTGCTAAAATGATGAGATTGATGTGTTTTTTAAGCTACTTTACAAGCCTTTAAACAACCTAATCACACAACTTTACAATAATCTTTCTATTGTGTTTTTTTATTCCAATGTGGATTGAGCGGCAGAGGACAGTTCTGCTGGGACGTTTCCAACACAAACCGAAAGAAAACTGGATAGCACTTTATAATGCAATGCCTGTTAGTTAATAGGTAGTTATGGTGGTACTTATACTGCAACAGACATGGTGCAACACAACCAAATAAACTGCTGCTTGGTAGCTTTATCTATTAATCTGTATTGTCAGAATATGCTTTATTTAAGGCTATTTTCAGTATTTAGTTATTTGAAATCTCTTTTGGCTTAATGTCATCATCACACCACCAAAAGTACCAGTAACCATCACCAAAAGTACCAGTAACATCAACAAAAGTACCAGTAACCATCACCAAAAGTACCAGTAACATCACCAAAAGTACCAGTAACCATTGCCAAAAGTACCAGTAACATCACCAAAAGTACCAGTAACCATCGCCAAATACAGTAACCATGCAAATACAGTAACATCACCAAAAGTACCAGTAACCATCGCCAAAATACCAGTAACCATCGCCAAAAGTACCAGTAACATCACCAAAAGTACCAGTAACCATCGCCAAAAGTAACACACCAAAGTACCAGTAACCATCCCAAAAGTACCAGTAACATCACCAAAGTAAAATCACCAAAAGTACCAGTAACATCACCAAAAGTACCAGTAACCATCAACAAAAGTACCAGTAGCCATCAACAAAAGTACCAGCAACCATCACTAGAAGTACCAGTAACATCACCAAAAGTATCAGTAACCATCGCCAAAAGTACCAGTAACATCACCAAAAGTACCAGTAAATCACCAAATACCAGTAACATCACAAAGTACCAGTAACCATCAACAAAAGTACCAGTAGCCATCACCAAAAGTACCAGCAACCATCACTAGAAGTACCAGTAACCATCTCTGTAGATACCACTTGTGTACCGCTTAAAGCAGTGCTTTCCAAACCTCGGTGAAGTTGGCCCCCATCAAACGTACATCTACACAAAACTATGTTAATCGTTTGGTTTGTGCTGCTTTAGATGTTGAGGTATTAAAGGTGGGGAAGGTATCTTCACTCGGCAAACACATTTAAGTTTTAAATTTGACAACTTTCTCTCCTAAAACCTTCAACACATTGTTAATATCCATATGTATTAGGTTTTTGTTGCAATTTTGACTTAAAGCCGTCTTTGTTTCTCTTTTAAAGTGAAACTGGAAACGACCACCCAAGCTCAGCCAATCAGAACGCTGCATTCTGCTCCTGATAAGAACTAAAAATTTTATTATTCATTTCAGAAAGTACTAAAGCGCTGCATTTGTCATAGACGTTTTGGTGGAATACACAGTTTACTTATTTACAACAAAAAAAGTTAGTTACCCCAACTTTAACGATTCTATTATCGGTCATTTTAGTGCAGTGCAGCCTCAAAACAGCCTAAAGATTGTGTCAATCATTTGTGCTGTCTTGTGCTGGGCATATTTTATATTTTTGTAGCATATTTAAAAAACACAAATACATTTTTTTGTTTGTGGCAATTGTATAATGTCATTTCCAGCTAAATCATGAGGAAATCAGATTCAAAATGTCTAATTTTTAAAACGATACTGAAATGGCACAAATGCAAGTTTTTACAGCAGAAGCAGCACAAACAAAGCACAAACGATTGATACCATTTCAGAACTTTTGAGAAGCTGCATTTGCTTTAATATGAACTATGAAAGAATTGTTAATATCTCAAAAACTAAAGCTGCACAAACAAAACTGTTTGCAGCACAAACGAAGTACAAACAATAGACATCGTTTTAGTGTAGATGTGGGTTTGATGGAGGTCAACAGTACCTCCTAATCATGATCTCATACACCAAGTACCCTTATGTCATGTGTTCTTTTGTATTTTATATTTACTCATATCTTTTCTATTATAACCATTGCATTTTATTGTTTTATTATATTCCAATTCAAACAATTCCTCTTTAACATGTGAAATGTGCTGTAAATAACATTATTCAAATTACAATACTTGCAATTCTACCTCTTATTAAAATCTGCATTCTGAGGTCCTCGTGCCCCTGGTTGGGAATCTCTACAGTTCCCCTAACCATTACCACAGATAATCCCACAAGAAGAACCACAAGTGTCACCAGACTAACATATAACTAAAAGGCTCTTTTATAAAGTGCTATTGAAAATTGCCTTGAAACTTCAATTTTTTTGTACAATGTAATTGCACTAGAAAATGTACTTATGTGTAAATAAAAAGAAGCAGACTGGATTTAGAGAGGAAATGGATTTAAATAAACAACACGCTCACACACACAGACAAAAAACATCAAACATCAGCATGTTTAGTATTTGTTTCCATTCGGGATGGGACGGTTCTCAAAGTAGTTTGAAAGTACTGGATCAGAATACCTTAAAGAGTATAAGATTGTTTGTTTACAAAAAAGCATGTTTTGACTTACGTGTACAAGAGACAAGACTTTCTATGATAATCGTCCCATCCTACAACTGCAACAGACCGTCATTTGCATTGTTCAGTTACGCATTCATACATAAAATCTAACTCATTGAATCCAAGCTCAAACAACTTAGAAACATGGCTAAACTTAAAGGCTGCGTTCACAGTACACTTTTGATTCCAATTCTAGGAATTGTGGACCGATCTGATCGGAATTCCAAACTGGTCCGGTTTGAGAGGTCGGTCTCGGCTCGGTCAATCGCGCTTCGGGCTGTTTTTGTTTTGTGATCGCAAACGGACTGAGAATGGAACCAGGAAGTGAACGGGGAATCCAAACAAACGCATGTGTGAGATCGATAACGAGACAAATATTAGGCAAAAAACATGTGAAAGTAACAGGAGAAGGACAGTGACTCACTTCTAATTCATTATGATCACACGGCCGTTTATCACTGTCATCTCTCGTTTGCAAAAATAACAAATAATCTTAGACGGAACCAAACAAAAGAAGTAACTCTACAGCTCACTTTATTGTGGGGTCTACATTCACATAGAGGTCATTTTATTTGAAAAACATTCTGATTGAGGCAAACTTGTGGCAAACACAATGAACAAAATGTACTTTTACAGACCAATTTTCATCACAGTTTTTTTTAACATTTCTGTTGTCGTGGCAACAGTGTAGTGCTTCACTAACTTGTTTGCTAACAGCAGTGGAGTTAGAACATTTTGACTGCAGAAGGAAGAAAAAGTCAGATTCTAAAGTCTGTGAGAGAGGCTAAAGTCTTTCGGGTGATCTGCTTTTCTGACACTGTTTACCTGATTTTTTTTTAATTTCTTGATTTTTTTTTTTCAAGTCTGTTAGAAACTAGTGTTCTGCCAAGTTGTGATTATTTTTTCTCACATTTAGCATTCAATTTTATCTGTGTTTTGAGCTCTTACAAGAGAAAATGTCCTTTCTCTCCATTGACTCATGTATTTCCTGCCACTCAGACCTCACATTTAGAATGCTGTGATGTCACTAGAGCTGGGAGATATTGACAAAAATGAATATCTCCATAATTTTTTTTAGATATCTCGATTACGATATTCAGATGGTATGTCAGTCCAACTGGAAAATGTTAACATCTGTCTTTAAACATAGTTAAAGTTTAATATGACTATTGGACTTAAGACACATTCTGATTGGTTAGTCAACTAAAATCACATGCCTTCAAGTTAAATAACTATTCAGACAAAAAATTTAAGTCAAGGAGATTTTCAGATGTTAAAAAAAGTTCCTAATCTCTCTTATCCCAGTATTACATATTTTAGTCGACTGGGAGTTGGGAAGCAAAATCTGGGGGTTGTCAGCTAATTTCAAGATGTCATTTTACAATTATGACAAGGTATTTAATATGTTTGGTAAAATTTTGTCAGATAAAGCAATAAACTACAAACAAACAAACAAAAATAAATTTGAATGGTTTTCCAACTTGAAATGCTTACAAAAATGTATTTTGTTTGCTGTTAGGGCCATGAGTTGGATACATTTTACTTTTAGGGGTCCCAGAACCCCTGGACTAAATGACTCAGGACAAAATCTCTTTTCCTGTAGTTTTTTTGAAAGCGTACATTATATTTAATTTGTATTTTGAAGCATTTTTTTTACTATAAACGATATACTGGACATTCAATTTTTGCATATCTTCAGAACAACATTCACGATAATATCTAAAATTCGATATATCTCCCAGCTCTAGATGTCACCTGCATAACTTCTATATATTCATTATTAGTTTGAATGCTAAATGAGCAGACGACAGCCTTTCACAGACAGATTTAC